>JABCKW010000931.1:0-33306 GCA_014824385.1 Fusarium cyanostomum
CCCGTCCCGTTCGGCCATCCTCTCACAGTTCACAGTCTCTCGCCGTCCCCAGTGATCCAGCTGCTCAGCGTTTTCAGCGGATATCCCCCCGGCTTCCAGCACGTCTCCCGCTGCTGCTCCCACCGCGTCCAGCCTTCCAAATCCAACCTCCAGCCTTCAGCGTCTAGGGAGTCCAGAGACCAGTTTCCCCCCCCTGCGCGCACCAGGCTTGATCTCCCAATCTCCTCTTCGTCCCTGTACCCAGTCAAGACCCAATCTACGTTTAAAGGCAATCATCTCGCTTGCGCGCCAGGTCTCTTCAGCCTCCGATCCGCCCTACCTCTTGTCTCCGTCTTCCGTTCTCCGTTCTTCCTCCTCCTCACCGAGCTCCATCCCCGACCGACACAATACCCGACCAGGTCTTCCGTTTGCCGCAGGTTCTCGACGAGTCACCCACTCGATGCCGTCGTTATTCTGATCGGTCTTCGGCTTCACTCGCCCATCACTCCTGTGCTGGGTTTCAACTTCCAGCCCCTTGTGCCTTGGCCCAAACGCGCTGTAATTTCCGACACTATCGCCCTTCCCTCTCTGCGCCTCGAAGCCCATCGCCTTTTGCGTCGACGCCAAACCGAACTGTCTCGCTTCCTCCCGCGATCCGGGCCTCTCTAGGCCATATTTGAAGTACTCGGGGTTGTTCATTAGGACTGGTTTTTGTGTGGACGTGGTCAACGACGTGAGTTGGCATCATCCCTTGCGCGATTCTGAGTGCCCCTGTGCGGTTTCTGGTTGCCGCAAGCTCGCGATAGCACGAAAATCGATACAGTCCTTGGCGACTTAATCGCGCTCACTCAGAGGACTGTGTCGGGTTAACCTAGGTGCTGACGCTGGCGACTGCAACCATACGCGCGCTTTTGGGGCAGCAGTGCTCCATCTCAGCCGTTCACGCTCACAATCTCTGCTTGAGATTTGTTATCTACATAACAGTCACTAATCGGCCTTCAGGGAAACAGCAAACATGTCCGATAAGCCGCAGCCTCCCAACCCAACCGACGAAATCCAGCCTCAGACGACTCCGGCCGACACTGAAATGGCCAAAGATAAGGATCTCTTGTCGCCTGAAGATGGAACAAACTCCAAGAAAGGTCGCGGTCACCTCCAAGTTCCTTCCAGATCGTCGTCGCAGCGGAACCAATCGTCACCAACATCGACGGGGTTGAGTGGGGCTACCGTCAGCGATCCCCGGAACAGCATCGGAAGTCGATCGAAAGACTCCAAAGGTAGCCTCCGGGGACGACGACGGAACGGAAGCACGTCAAGCAATCGGACTGGCGGCGAAACTGAACCCACAAACACCCCTGTAAACACCCAGCCTAGCTCCCCCGTTGCTCCCACTCAGAAGAAGAAGAGCCGTGGCGGCCTGCTCTCGTTCCTTGGATGCTGCGTCGCACCCGGTAGCCCAAACGCGAACGAGGAAAACAACGAAAACGTACACAAGCTGGACAAACTCCCTCAGCGGCCAACGTCCGCAAAGTCGCGAACCAATACTCCCCAGGAGCAGCCTAAGACGACCGTCGAGAAAGAGCCCCAGCAACCCGCCCCCACACAAGAGCCTAAGGACGAGCCCACTTCATCTGGCAACACCAACGACGAGATTGCAGCGGCAGATAGGGAGAACAGGGAATCGAAGCAATCGATTCCTCCTGCAGTTACAGTGGAGCCTCCAAAGCCGTCTCCGACAGAAAAGGAACCGCAGGAGGGAGGTAAAACGGCCGCCAACGGTGACGTGGATATGCGAGATGCTCCCGTCGATGAGACGGAAGCGGCGCCCGCAGTCCCCGTAGCCCCCGCCGCCGACGCACCAGCTCAAAGGACGATACCTCCTCCTCCTCCGCCCCCCGGTCCGGGTCCCTCTAATGTGGCACCTGCTCCGTTTACCGAGGCTGGTCCGTCGGCGCCCGAGCCGCAGAAGTGGTTACTGCCTCCCATCGCACCAGAGCATAAAGGTCGAAAATGCCTAGTTCTTGATCTGGACGAAACCCTAGTCCACAGCTCTTTCAAGGTATGTTTTGCAGTTGGTAGGTTGCTTGGCGTGCGCTAATTACCTCCGCAGATCCTCCATCAAGCCGACTTCACAATCCCCGTTGAGATTGAGGGTAACTACCACAATGTCTATGTCATCAAGCGACCAGGCGTCGACGAGTTCATGAAGAGGGTTGGCGAGCTATACGAAGTAGTAGTCTTCACGGCGTCTGTCTCCAAGGTAAGTCTGACTTGACTGCAATCAATTGACTGGTTACTGACAATATGCACAGTACGGAGACCCTCTATTGGACCAACTCGACATTCACAAAGTTGTCCACCATAGACTCTTCCGCGAGAGCTGCTACAATCACCAAGGAAATTATGTCAAGGACCTGTCTCAAGTTGGACGGGACCTGAAGGACACTATCATCATCGACAACTCACCAACGTCTTACATCTTCCACCCGCAACACGCAGTTCCCATTAGCAGTTGGTTCTCTGATGCTCATGACAACGAGCTATTAGACCTGATACCAGTTCTCGAGGATTTGGCTGGCCCCAACGTGGCGGATGTCAGCCTTGTCCTCGATGTCACTCTCTAAAATAACCCTTCTCACTTTTATTCTCTTTGTCAAAACCCTTTTCAACGATTCGAAACACAACCCTTGATCTGCAGAATTGCCATCATAGCGGAAGGCGTTTGGTTGAGAGCTTTCGTTTCCTGGTGTAGATGTACTATTGTCTAATCATACATAATTGAGCGGTTGGAAGGAAACGGACCTCACCAACGAGCTCAAACTTACCCTCAATAAGAGTCTACCCGGCGATCCTCGGTTGGCATCAGCGCGGAGGCCTTTTGGAGCAGGCATTGCCATTACATCTCACGGATTCGGAGCAAAAAGATGGATCAGCAACAAGAAAAGAAGCACGGGACGATCACTGAAGGAGGGACAGGCTCTTCTCCTCGCTCAGACAAAAAAATGAGATGCTGGAAGGAACGTCGTGTGAAATATAGGCTGGTGGAAGAGGACGAGGCGAACTTGTATGGGGGAAACGGCCTCATACCATCCTTGGGGATGAAAGAGCCGGAGGAACGAGCATGCGTGAGAGAGTCCCGTGTGGATGACCCGCCAGCGAAGGACGGCTTTTTCTTTGTTGCGATTCCATTTGTCTCATGGTTTGTGTCTCTGATTCCGCTTCTTTTTTTTTTTTTTTGAATTATACATCAGCTCATACATGGCGAGTCTGCGAGCGGACTCGGAAGCGAACAAGAGAGCGTTTGCGTTGATACAATAGGATCAACAGGTGTAGAGGCTACTGCCATCTCTACCATACATAGTCTCACTAAATTGTAAAATTCCCCTGAAAGTATATGTGATATGGTGAATTTAAATCAACATAAAAACAAATGATGAATCATGCATAGGTAGGTATGAACTCGTTCTACTTCTACGTACCGGCCTGAATTGGAAGAATGTCGCATGCCCCGCCGCCGTGGTGGAGCTTCTGCAAGGTGAGCTGCCGTGGCTGGAAGCTTAGACGCCATCGGAAAAACAATCTACCGCCTCCCTGCTTTCTGGTGAAGGTGGCCTCAACTCCCTACTGACCCATTTACGGGGAAGACGCCCACAATTTCGCCCAGCCCGGCCCGTCTCGACCTCGACCTTTAATTCCATCAAATCACCATTATCCTCTCCTTTTCGTGCCTCCGGTTCTTCGACCTTGGAATCCTGCAGCGGTTCTGTCAACTCTCCTTTCTAAAGCTTCGGTTTCCTCTTCACAATGGTACGCGATGTCTAGCAATCGCATGTGGTCGTGATGCAACATAGCTAGTATCGCAAGATGCTGGCCATGCGACGTGGCTTCCCCGACTTGGGAACTTCATCATGCGCTTCATCCTAGGAATTCAATGCTGACGTTGAAGATGTAGTCTTCTCCTCGCCCTTCTTCCCCCGTTAACGGCGGCGCCGCTGCCAGCGGTGCCAATGTCGGCCGACCTTCCTCCCCTGCTATCCCCGGCGGTCCCCGTACTGCTATTCGACGACGTGCTGCTGCCGACCAGAAGGAGAAGATTGCCAATGTTCGACCAAGCAGCACTCGCGCCGCTGGCGCCGGTGGTTCCAGCAGCACCATGCTGCGTATGTCACCCCTTTCTCGTCTGATATGACGGCTTGGACGCTTGGCTCTTGGACAATTGCTGATGTAGCTTGTAGGACTTTACACCGACGAGTCGCCCGGCCTGAAGGTTGATCCTGTGGTTGTTCTGGTTCTGTCTCTCGTCTTCATCTTCAGCGTCGTTGCTCTTCACAGTACGTCCCCCTGCAGCACTCCCATCAGCCAGATGCAGCACCTAACTTTGTTCCAGTTATTGCCAAGATCACCCGAAAGTTCTCGAGCTAAATAATCGATTAACGAGGAGGATGAATTCTAGAAGAGATGGGGAAAGATGAAGAAGGGGCGCTTCTCACAGCGGCGTAGGCTTTACACATCAGGGATGTTCGACGATGCGCAATCTACAATGGGGATAATACGGCCACACCGGTTTTTTGTTTGTTGTACCGCGGTTTATGAGTCCAGCCTTTGTATTATATCACGGAAAAAGGGTCCAACTCGGCAATCTGGGCTTTTCTGTTTTCGCGCACATCATCATTCCCTTGACAAAGGTCTCCATCGCATGCTCTCTGTACCTAATATTGCATAACCGAGATCTCATGGAGAGATAACACGAAGGACCTCTAAGCGGGCCAATTATGCCTGCCCTGATGCCTTTATTTCACTACCTGCATCGAGTGTTTGCTTCCTTGTTCGTACCTGACAGCTGCATGTTGAATATATGAACTCGCCTTTTCGAACATACCTTCCTTGATAGATCTCCGTCTTCTCTCCCGTCCATTCCTGGTTCTCTCACTTAGACACAAGCATATTCTTGCACATTGTCACCCTTCGGTTGATTATACCCAGCTTCATCCACTAGCATTTTCAGAGACTACATTCGCATTAACCAAGTCACGTATCATTCTTGAGCAATGCCATCCACACGCGCACTTCGATCATCCGCACGTACCTCTCGCGACGCTAATCTCCGAGGTTCCTCGCAGAGCCACAACACTGGCGACACTGAGCCTGCTACTGAGGATGATGAGCCAGGACGCCCCAAGAACGCGAAAAGGCGGAGGACAGCTTCCATCAAGAGGGAACATACTGCTGAGGACGCAGAAATCCCCAGTATCGCGGGAAATAGCAAGGGAACTTCCAGCGGGCAGAAACTTACTGCTGAGGATCAGGAGACACAACCTCCCGAGGCAAGCTTTATGAGAGTTTGAAGCTGGCTGTACCGTCATAGCTGATGTCTCGTCGCAAATCTAGACTCCTATCCAAGAGCAGAAATTCGGGGCTGACGGCGGTCCCTGCCAGGGGCCACAAAGTCATATGGCATACGATAAGGACGCGACAGGTCTTAGAAGAAGACTGCTGTATGAACAGATAGGCACCGTAAGCTGTCTCAGCTTGATCTCACTGACGTTTGCTGATGCATCGACGCGAGTGTAGACTCATAATGAGCACCAGAAGATCAAGGAGCAACCCGAAGGACCCTTTGCCGAAAATCACGGTGACAACTTGTCACAGAATGTCCATGATCCGCCTAACGACGGCCCCAGTAGGGCATATCAGACTCCAAAGAACATGGACAAAGGCAAGGCAAGTTGGCTTTCTCAACTCTGTGACATTCTTGACTCACCTCTTGCTGATTTCTCGTCGAGAGTCTAGGGTCCTGCCAAATGTGAAGAGGAGATTCCAGATAGCAGTCCTGGTTTGACCCAATCAAGCCCAGAGACTGGAGAAAAGCGCAAGGTGGGTTCCCGCGACAAGGCCTTAACATGTATTTCAGCGTCTCAAGCTAAAATACCTTTGGTGAGGGCAGGCGTCTTTCGACTCTGAATTTAATCCTTTCGATGCTCCCCGTACGCTCAGCCGTACAGACAATAACCTCAGCTTGCAGAGGCCTTTAACCTTTGAGAGAGTCTCACCATGTTTCGCGTGTACCTGGAAAATGTGTGGCTTCGGTCCTGACGCCCTTTGCAAGGGCCCAACACGTAGGCATATACTACATCCATCTATTGTTTATGTCCGTGGCTAATTTGGTCTCACAAAGAGCATGAAGAAGAAACTTGCTTGAGATGTGCTTCTGGATCTTGCGTAAGAGTGTGTGTTCCTCTCCTTTCCACCGCGTTGTTTTTGACTTGGGTAGATTCCAAGCGATGCTGCGATGGCTGCTGTCAACCTTCAGGAGGCAGCTAAAATACATCGCCGCAAGGGCGAGGTCTGTTCCATCTCTCGATTTCATATCCTGGAACTCACTGATGGTTTTAGTTCGTCTTTTGGAATCAGTTGGTTGATGACGCCCAACGTGCTCTTCGGGGACTGCCTCCTCAGGGGTCTAACCCGAGTCATTCACCGTTAGATTACACAAATCAATTGTTATCTGAGCTCCACCAAGTCCTTCAGCAGCAGAGGAATGGTTCTCAGCAACCAGACGTTCCTCAGTAACTGAAAGGGCACACCAAGAGAAAAAACCTACGTCTTGGGCAAGATTAGAATATGTGTCATGCTTTCTAGCAACAAAACAGGCACCAGCAGAGAAATATCTGAACCGTGCTAACAAGCCTAACTCTAACTGTTTTGGAATGGAATCGCACATCTGGTATCTACGTGTTTGATCGCTCTGATCAATGAGTACTCTCTCATGATCGCTCAGACTAGGTTAGAAGCGATGCAATAAGGCGTGCGGAAGCGGTTAAGAGCTGATTTGATAGACAAAACTGTCTTAAAGAAAGCGAGGCGAAATGCGTGATTGACAAAGAAAAACGATTCCTCAGTACCCCTGTGACAGATTCAGTAGTATTGGTGGTTAGGCATAGATACTCAATACTCCTCAATTACCTCACCCCATCAGTTTAACCGAGGCTGCTGTAGTCCACGACTCTAAGTAGTTGAACTGATTAGGCAGTATATTAATATCAATAGGCTTCTACTATAAACTTTCGTGACTCTAGCCTCTGGGCCAAGCAGCTCCATGGTGGTCCCCCGAATACAGCTCAAAAGAACCTCGAATCTTCAAACTTACGAGCAATATGACCAGCTCAGTGAGTACCAAAGAAGGAGCTTTTTGTACGAGTAACGGCGCCACTCAAACCTTCGGCCGCGGTTCCGGGAACAGGGTTCGTACTGGTTGATTCGTGACAGCTTGTTTGAATGGTTGGGTTCTCAGTTGGCGGAGAGAGCGTTTGGCCTTGCCGGCCAGTTCATCCCAATCGTCTACCTATAAATGTAAGTATTTGAATCGAACAGGGAGGAGAAGCTTGCGGTTTCGCCACAGAGAATGCGGCGGGCATCGTCCTGGAGGCCTCGAGTTTCGGGGTGAGCTGTAGTGGGAACCTGAATGCTCAGAAAGAGGGCCTGATAGGTTGCAACTCAGCGGACCTGACAACATTCATGGCCATTATTAACGCAGACGTAAATTTTCAAGCAGTTTCTGGCTATTAGAAGCCGTTAGCTTGGAAGGAAAGGGACATCGCGGACAACTCACAAACAGGCCACAGCAAAGAGTATGAGCACCATCTCGAACCATCCTCGAGACGCATGGCACACATGGAAGATTTCGTGGAATACCCTTCTCTGCCGAGTGCCTGAGTCTTTGGGAGGCTGAGGACGCTTTAACTCATTGGCGATGTATTGGGATGAGTTTCAGTGCGCAAGCGCCTCGCGATAAATAATTGTAAATAAAGGGCAGTCGCATTTTCTGACAGTTGAGAGCACTGCTAGTACACATGGAAATAATAAAGATGTGAGGATATACATGAGGGCTTATGACCGGCGTCCTAGCTACGCAGATCTTGATGCTTCGCTGCCAGATCAATCGGACGGCCGCTGTCGGAGCCGAGGGGTCTTCACTGCCGGAGAAGGGGAGCCAATTATAGCACATATATTGAAATTGTTAATCCAGTATCGACTGTGTTGTATGAGGCAGATGAAGCAACCTGAAGGAAGTTGAGGTGCCACATAGGCAGGGCGCCACGTGCAAGACTTAGACCCAGGTCATGACGGCGGAATTGAAGGACAATTTAAACTTAAGGTCGGTAGTAATCTTTTAGTATTTTAAATAAATGACTATCATTATCTGTCTAGACTGAGAGATAGTTGCGGATCAATTGCTAGTAGAATGCTTTGGCTTGGCCGCCCAAGATATCAATCAGAAATAATTCGGCGTACTATCCGGCCCCCATCGTCAACTTCTTAGCTGTGGCTACCTATCTGATAGTAAACATCTACACTTATACGAATTCTGTAGATACTGTGCCATTTTATGAAAAGTCCCGTTGATTTAAAATTGAAAGACTCCCAACGGTCCAGGTATGCCCTCATTCAACGTCTTCAACAATGTGCGTGCCCTTTCCGCCCCTTTTACATTGCACCTTTGTGGGAATATGACTGACAGAGTACTCTCTTCTGGCCTAGAGGTATGTTAGGAAAAGTTCACGTTTGCAGCTCTCAAATTCGGCGTACAGAATTAGCAGGATGGGACACTCAACTTGCTGATCATCCAAGTAGAACTGGTTGGAGACACGGGTACCAGAAGAGAAAAGCCATTCAACACCACAACTGGTTGAATGATATCGTCTTTTAGGGCCACGGGGGTGGCGTCTCTCCCCTGGCAAAAGCCCCCATTTCTGCCAGAACGCGACGCAACAGCATATTGGTCTTACCGATAAGCTCGTTGGTGCGATGAATAGCGGCGACAATGCCATCAGACGGAGGTTCTCTGGAAGAAGGAAATGGGAGAGATGGATCAGGTGATGACGATGCAACAGGAGAGGAGCCTGGAGATGACTCGATAGTCCCAAATGCGTCGGACATCCAGAATGCGTCGTCCTGTGGCTGTTGAAGAGCTCCTTTGACCGTCGCCACCAGTTGATTCCAGTTGCCGACCTATTAAGGTTAAAAATGTGAACTGTGCTTCATATACCTAGATTACTTACGAGCACGCCGTTCAGAATGCGGCTGGCGGCCTCCTGAAGGGCTCGGGCATCGGCCAGTGCGGCTTCAGGAACCTAAGATATTCAGTACAAGAAGCAATAAAGAAGCAAAAATAGGGAAACTTACCGGATCGCATTTGGATCTTGCCGCGGCGCAAGGATAGCATGCAACGGCAATGGGCGCTGGACATGAAACAATTAGCGCTGCTCAAACCAGCAGAAAAGGCCACAAACAAGCCTGGCATCGACAAAGAGCCCCTGGATTATTCTCAAGCATTTTGACAATGCAGGGTAAACACGGCATATCCCGAGGTTCGCCCTGTACTGGTCTGCGTCTGGTGTGTGGTCGAGGAGGCGAGGCTACCTCGCTGTTTTCTCTGTCATTGGAACCTTCGTGCATCTTGGAGTCGCTTCTGTCATCTCCCTCTTGCTCGTTGTTGAAGCAAGGCCAGGGTACCTGTGAGATAGGCTACAGTCAGCTCAAGTAGCAGATGCATCCGGGGTGAGGCCCACGAATCTGAAATCTGTGTGCCGTGTTAAGTGCTGGTCGCCAGCCTCCTCCTCCATAGTGAAGGATTAAGCCCCTGCACAATGATTAGATCTGAGAGAGGGTGTTGGGGATAAACGAACAGCGTGCTTACAAGAAGCCTGTGAAGTAAGCAAGGGCGGAAAGACTATCGGCAGAAGACAGGAGAGCTCAGGTGATTACAAGGGATGAAGGGAAAGGAAATAAGCAGGGGTTGCAAAGCCTCGTTTTTGTCAAGTTTAAACCGTTCTGCAAGGTGCGTGACAGTGCCATGCATTCAATGGATTGCCTAGGCAACAGGGCGGATATGATTTTATTTACTGCCGTCTGATACCAGCTGGTAAGCCGGTAGGATATCGTCATAGAAAGAAAATCGAGAGAGAGTCCGGGGTATTGCGAAAGCTTCTTTAGTCTGAGTGAGTGGTATTCCATGGTCTACCTTTGTCCAGCACCGCATCTTGAAGTTGTCACAATTTCAGCAAGGAAAACTCATCAACTAAATACAGATAACGGTGCTGGAGACCTTTAATACAATAGTTTGAGATTATGACCCATCAGATTGATCGTATCACTGATTCCCAGTTAAAAACGAAGCCAGGGTGAACAGGAAACTCGTGTGATTTGTTCGTATCTCGCACGTAGATCAAGTGACATTCCTCTGGCTCATACCAGGCGTTCGGCAAGCGCTCGCTGTTCGACCAATATTTTCTTTAAGACCTCATTGGATTGAACACCATCTCTGTGAAGTTGATCCACCCCCTTCTTCACATCTTCCATGGTCTTATGTAGGTCGGCCGCAACCTCAGTGTTGCGATCGATGGCGGAAACGATCTGCTGAACAGCAGGGGTGGAGAGAGAGGCTGCATCAGAACCAGGTCGTGGGGCTTCGAGGCTGAATGCAAGAAAGCCACGGTTTTCCTCCCTTTCAAGGACACGCTTGGCAATGTCGGAAACATTGCTCCAGTTGGTGACCTAGCTCCATATCAGACATTAGCTTAGAAAGAGGAACATAGAAGCTTACGTTCTCGCCCTGATCAAGGCGGCGCGCAACAGTTTGTAGGGCGCGAGCTGGGACGAGGGCAGCATCGGAGACCTGTAGAATTAGAAAACATTCACTGTAGGAAACACTCCGATAGACAACGTACCTGACGACATGGATCTCCGTTTCGAGAGCAAGAATAGCATTTGGTCGCTGTCTCAGCTAAGAACAAAGTCAGTTGAGAGCTGATATGTCTAGCTGGCGTCAAGGCTGGAAACCACCGTACAAATTCGGTCGCGACAGAGCGACTTGAATCCCGATCTAATCATGCGAGACAGGCATCCAACACACGGGACATCGCGAGGGCGTCCTTCAACTGGAGGAGGCTTGGTCCTCTTTCTCTGTGGTGGATTTGTGTTGCCATCGCCGTCCGAGGACTCTTGATCATTTAGTTCGCCGGGCTCGAACACGCTACCAGACGACTCGTACGGAGGATTCATCACGGGGTTGACGTGGATCTGACCAGTGACTAGGAGTCAGCGTACGGGCGATGCCCATGAAGAAGTTGTAGACTCACACAGTTCGGATCACGGCTGGCCATTAAGATGTCCTCTTGTTGAAGACCTTCTCGAGCTCGGCTTCGTTCAGGTATTGTAAAATGATGAGCTCCGGTAGGCCACTCAAAGAACGTCTACCTGGATAATTAGGGGAACCTTCAGGTTACCGTAAACCCTCGTGATGCTTCCTTGTCAATCGCTGTGGTGAGTGTGAATGGTACAATGATCTCAATCTTGAAACAAGTTCTGCAGATGGAGGCCCAATATAAGAGAACAACGGATGACGGTACCGATGTCCGACAGTATGCAGCTTTCATGGCGTTTACCATATTGTCAAGCAGTCGAGAGTCTTTGTGCATGGGGTTCTACGTATTAACCCTTGTTGTTTCCTTGCGTTGCCTGCGGTAGGAAGGTGAAGTGCTATCAAATAGTAGTTGATTGGTCAATCAAGCCGCAGCAACTCAAAAGGACCAGATGTGTTTATAAAGCAATTGTAGTCAATCAAATTGCGCACAAACGGATTTGCCTACTGGTGATAACTGTCAATCGGCTTGGGAAAGACAAGTCAAAGAATTCGTGAAGCACTGTACCTAGGTATGGTAAGTTCATGGCGATTTGTATCTTCTGCTATTGTTTAGTAAATTGCAGAGATTCTCAGTGTTTCTTCTTGACACAGAATAACATGGCGCACTATGCTGTCGCTTGATGCTAGGCACGTAGGGAATGAGTATATAGAATTTAACAAAAGAGCGGTGGTTAATCATCTACTCAGTTTGGCCGAGTGGTTAAGGCGATGCCCTGCTATTCATTAGCTCAGGCATTGTGTTCGCACGCGTAGGTTCGAATCCTGCAGCTGAGGTTTTCTTTTTTTCCCGGTGGGTTTGGAGCTTCAACGAAGCAAGGTCAGCCGAAATGACGGCACCGCCTCCTTACTTCGCCTCTCTGCATTTCCGAGTCGCGCTTCTATAGGTACCTAGGTAGAGAGGCGCATCGCCTCCGTGGGGCGACCTGAGATCCCTGGGAGGAAAGTTTGAACTTTCCGCCCAGGGGTCCCAGGTAGGTAAGTTAGCATCGAAGTTAGGCCGCCCCCACCTAACGAACTTATTTTCAGCCGAGATATATTTCGCATAGGCGGCAATGATTTAGCCGCAATGCGAGCTTTCAGCGTCGAATCCATGAATCATGGCAGTTTTGATGCGCGTTTCGAAACCCCTCATTAGGCTGCAGCGAATTATTGTTTCTCTACGCATGTGAATCTCCGAATTTCTGTCAATCTGCGTCATAGTCCAACTCCACAGAGGACATCTATCTCTACCTGTCTCCGCCAGCTGAAGCGATGAGGGGCAGCTATTAATAGCTGGAGCGCTTAAACACTGAGAGCCAGTGGGTGAAGGAAAGCACAAAGCACCAGGTGCCTTTTGGGGAGGTGGCTTTAGAGCTCCAGCTTGAGCTCCCTCATCAGTCTCGATTCGATTCGTAGGGCTGACGTCGACAGTTTCAACATTGGATGTCTTCCCCCGCTATCACCCTTGCTCCACCCAGAGAGCTTCATACCTCACCTACTACAAGACCCTGCCACCTCCCACTCGCATTCTCTTGAATGCTTGACTATCCTTCTCCTTTCTACTTTCGACATCTGCACGCTCGTCGCCATGGCAGTCCTTGATGAGAAGAGGGCCGCCGCGAGACAGCAGTCTCTTCAACAACAAGCGCCCCGCAACGAAATCGCCGACGCCCTCGTTTCGCATGGCTTTCAGTTGCCCGATATCGACCCTGGGGATGGCGCTCCACCACCTTATGGAGACAGTCACGACCAAGTTCACTTCTCGCAGCCCGGCTTTGACGCCGGTGCAGAGGTGACAGGTACGCTGGAGCTGCTCCATCTACATGAGGGATGCACCTAAACTAACTGATCTCATCAGGCGATGGTCGAGTTAACATCAATATCAACGCCAAGAACAGGAGACTCGCTGATCTCCTCGCCCCGACATTACAAAGCCAAGTCTCTGATGAGCCCGAACTTCCTCCCGCATACATACCCCCAAGTCTCGGCGGTCTGCCCGGCCAGACACCTCCGCCAAAGCTCAATATTGTCGTACAGATCGTTGGTTCGCGAGGCGATGTCCAACCCTTCGTTGCTCTGGGCAAAGTTCTCAAGGACACTTACGGGCATCGAGTGAGAATAGCCACACACCCAACTTTTCAAAAGTTTGTCGAGGAAAATGGCCTTGAGTTCTTCAATATCGGCGGAGACCCTGCCGAATTGATGGCCTTTATGGTCAAGCACCCTGGCCTCATGCCTGGGTTTGATGCCATTACAAGCGGCGAAGTGAGCAAGCGTCGGAAGGGTATCCAAGATATTCTCCTTGGTTGCTGGCGTTCTTGCATAGAAGGGGGCGATGGCCTTGGTCCGCCTCCAAAACCTCATGCCAAGAATGCTCCTCTTGATGCGTCGTTAGAGGTGACAGGCGGTCCAGGTCAAGAGCCTTTTGTCGCCGATGCTATCATTGCAAACCCTCCTAGTTTTGCTCATGTTCATATTGCCGAGAAGATGGGCATTCCAGTGCACATGATGTTTACGTGAGTTACTGCATCTCACTCTGGCTGCATAACACTCGCTAATGGTATCCTTAGTATGCCCTGGTCACCAACACGAGCCTTTCCTCATCCGTTGGCCAACATTCAATCTTCAAACGCTGACGATGTTATGACGAATTACATGAGTTACACGCTAGTAGAGATGATGACCTGGCAAGGCCTGGGTGATGTTATCAACCGGTTCCGAGAGAAAGCTCTGGACCTACCTCCTCTCTCAATGATCTGGGCCCCTGGCCTTCTCGCAAGGCTCAAGATCTCTTGGACATATTGCTGGTGAGTATGCCCACACATTGTAAAGAGCCGTCCTAACTTCAGACTAGGTCACCGGCGCTAATTCCAAAGCCCAATGATTGGGGACGACATATCGACATTGCTGGCTTTTACTTTCTCAATCTTGCATCCTCCTACTCGCCAGAGCCAGAACTTGAGGCGTTCTTACGAGATGGCCCTCCACCGGTTTACATCGGATTCGGCTCCATCGTCGTAGAAGACCCCAACGCCATGACCCAGATGATATTTGAAGCTGTCAAACTTGCAGGTGTCCGGGCCTTGGTCTCTAAGGGTTGGGGTGGCCTCGGTGCTGATGACCTTGGTAAACCAGATGACGTGTACATGCTGGGAAATGTTCCTCACGACTGGCTCTTCGAGCATGTATCCTGCGTTGTTCATCATGGTGGTGCTGGCACCACTGCTGCTGGTATCAAAGCTGGAAAGCCCACGATCGTGGTCCCGTTCTTCGGCGATCAGCAGTTCTGGGGGGCCATGATAGCGAGAGCCAACGCTGGGCCCGAGCCCATTCCGTACAAACAGTTGACGGCGGAGAAGTTGGCAGAGGCCATCCAGTTCTGCCTTCGACCTGACACTATGGAGCAAGCTACGGTGCTGGGCAAAAGGATCAGAGAAGAACAAGGTACTGATGTGGGTGGCAAAAGCTTTCACGACCATCTCGACGTGGACAAGTTACGATGCACCGTGGCACCGAGCCGAGTGTCTGCTTGGCGCGTGAGAAGGACCCAAGTGCAACTAAGTGCTTTTGCCGCTGCAGTGTTGGTTGACGAGGGTTTGCTCCAATGGTCTGATCTAAAGCTGTAAGGCTTCCTTGCAAACTTCGAGAGGGTTAAGCTAACAACACCAGATTTCGTATGACGGAGTACAACACGGAGGACCAACCGCCAGATCCAATTTCTGCCTGTACTATGTCTCTTGTCTCTGATATAGGGGGCATCGGGATGGCCATTGCCGACATGCCCAGAGAGATATTCCGGAGCATGCAGCGACCCAAAGAACCCGATGCCTTGCAGGGCCAGACAGTAAAGGATACTGAGAAACTTGAAGCGTCGGAGAGTGAGACCTCGTTGATCGTACCTCAGGCCAATGAGCTCGACCCGAAATTGACGCCTGTGTCCAGCTTTTCGGATACTGGGACTATGAACTCAAAGCTCCCTACCACCAGTCACTCTAACTTATCTCATCCCACATTGAGTGATGCCTCATCCGGCATCTCAGCGCCTTGGTCCCCAGGGCACTCGACTGCTCAGGGATCAACTAGCGAGAGGCCAGCAAGTGACCAGATGAAGCAAGCATCGGCGGACAAAGGGCGGAGTTCGTCCCCAGCGAATTACATGACTCTCAATGCGGCAGTGGGAACGGGCAAAGGAGTTGGCCGGATCGTGTCCACAGGTGCCAAAACGCCCATGAACTTCTGTCTTGGTCTGGCGAGAGGATTCAGGAATATGCCGAGACTCTACAACGACGAGACAATACGACCAGCCGAGAAAGTCACCGGCTTCGGTTCTGGAATCATGGTAGCTGGTAAGGAACTCGGCTATGGCTTCTTTGATGGCATAGCTGGTCTTGTGACGCAACCTCTGAAAGGTGCTGAGAAGGAGGGTGTGCAAGGCTTGGTCAAGGGCTTTGGTAAGGGAATCGGTGGTTTGGTCGTGAAACCTGCAGCAGGTGAGTCCATTTCGAAGTATAAACTCGAGGAGTGAGGTTAACTTATGTCAAGGTATCTGGGGCGTCCCGGCCTACACCATGCAGGGAGTCCATGCCGAAATCAACAAGTTCTTTACCAAAAGTGTTCAGAACTATATCGTCTCATCGCGGGCGGTTCAAGGCCAGCACGAGATGCAGGAATCGACTCCAGGTGAGAGAGAAGATGTCGTCAAACGGTGGAACAATGTCAAGTATGATCTGAAGAACTTCTATCAAATGAAGAGAAAGGAAAAGGTCACGGGGAAACTCCCAGAAGAGCCGCGACCGGCCAGTGGAGATTCAGCATTTGATCGCCCACGCACAGGGTGGCTACACACGAGGAAGCTGTCCTTTGAAGAACGAAAGAGGTTGCATGCCGAGAAAGATACGTGGAAGAAGGGCTATGTCGACGTCAACATTCCCCCATCTACTGCTAGTGACGACTCGAGCATGAAGACAAGCTCGTCGGAGGACCCCGAACTCGAAAGAGCCATCCAGGCGTCGGTGCAAGAGACGTCGCGCGGCAACACAGAGGAGGACGCCATGGTTGAGGCCGCCATCCGGGAGAGTATCAGGGCTGTGCGACAAAAGGCCGAATCAGAAGACGCTCCGTCACTTCCTATAAAGGACCCGTCAATTTTTGAAGACGGCGAGTATGAAATTACCGATGAGGAGTATCAAGCTCTTATCGAGAAGGCGATCCAACAGAGCTTGGACAGCGACGCCGCGTTGCCCCACGAATCTAACGCTGCGGAACTCGACTCAAAGGATACGACCGTCCTTCCGCCCCATCCGCCCGCCGACGGCAAAGACGACGTAGAGATGCAGCGAGCCATTGAAGCGTCCAAGAATGCACCGCCTCTCCCACCACGGGACGCAGACGATGACGAGTTTCAGCGCGCCATAGCCGCCTCGAAAGAAGCCATGGAAAATGAGACAAATCAGCAAACTGAGGAGGAGATTGTGATGGAGTATATCAAGAAGCAGAGCTTGGCAGAGGAAGAGTATCGGCAGAAGATGACTAAGGGGAAGGGTGAGGCAACCGAGGGGAACGATGAAGACGATGAGGAGCTGAGGCGGGCGATGGAGGAAAGTTTGAGATTGAGCAGGGGGGACCATTCAGGCCCATCGAGAAGTTGAGGCTACAGTAAACGAGTTGAACGATACGATTTTTTCATGATGGTAATGGCTAGTATACCCATGTTGCATGCTTGTATAGAGAACATGAAGTTACATAATATGGCTGGGTCTGCAGCCACTGATGAGATTCTTTCCCAAGCAACGATGGCTGTCTGGGAGAAGTTGAGCCCTCGCCCAAGATAGTAGATACTTGGCATAGAATTGATCGCAGCAGAGAAAAGAAACAGCCACAATATCGGCTGAGAAGGTGCGTGATTTGGCGGTCAGGCAACTGATGGAAAGCCACTTGAACATGGACAAAGAGCTTGCTTGTAAGAGCCCAGGCGGCATGTGACTGCAGATTATGAGGTTAAGGGCGCAAAATCAAATGACATACGCCTATTTTTGCAGCTCGAGAAAGGCGAACAAGGGTGAATGGCAAGCCTCCTGGCACATGCACTAGAAAACAAACCATGGTGATTGGTGTCACGCTCGAGGTGAATGGCCACACTCGGCGATTTGCTCCAGGCGCCACACGATACCTCAAACCTCGGAACGCAGTTTTGTTTGTGTCCTAGCAAGAAAGCACAGATCGAGTTCATCCCAAAGCGTAGAGGCTTCGGAGTTGCCGCTGTTTGTCCTTCTTTGAAGTCGTGTTCCATCGCGCTAGAGCCTTGGAGTTGTCAAGGAACTGTGGGGTTAGAGATGCGCCAACAAAGGCAGTCAAAGATAGTTTGAGGATATGACGGTCCGACGACTCCAGATATTCATCTCCCTTGCCTCGGAGTCTATTCGTGGAGGGAAATGGGACTGGGCAATAGCAAACAAGATGCGCAACCCTCTTGAGGTTCATGCGAGGGCTACCAATACCATTTCTGAGGTGCCAAGGCGGCGAGAGCATATATACCTTGCTTTCCGCCCTTCACGGCAGTTCTAAATCACCTCACAGCCATCTTCCTGTTCAATCAAAGAAATTCTTAACTACTCTCACCGATACCACCCTTCCTTCTCAGCAACATCACACTCCACTTACGCACCATGAGCTCCGAGCTCTACTATAAGCGCAAACCGGAATGGGTCTACTTTCACGACACTCTGAGAGAGATCGATGACAAAACCTGGATCGTTGGAGGGAGACTTCTGATCTCGCTCCATGACTCGCCACAGCCTGGCCCCTGCTGGGGTGACGGACAGGGCGGCTTTTACAGCGTCTCCGAGGCCCAGCGTCCATTGCCGCCCTCTCGGCTGGTGCCAGACACAAGCCGATTTAAGCTACATGAGGATTGGCAGGAAGCGGGGACGATGTGGGAAATGGGCGAGTGTTATCTCAAAGTCAAATTGTCCACGGGCCCTAAAGAAACACGAGAAGAAGCTACGTTAAAGGCTCTCGAAAAGGGGTCTTGGGGTATCAAAACGCCCCATGTCTACTACGCCGCCGAATATGATGAATTCGAATACATCATCTACAGCAAGATGGATGGCGAGTCCCTCACGGCCGCCTGGAGAAAGATGGATGATGCAATGAAGGACCGTTGCGCCTATCAAATTGTGCGCTTCTGCAAGGACCTCTCGTCGTGGAAGAGCGACAAAAGCGATGGAGTCACAGGCATCGACGGCAAGCGTGTGCGTAATGGCCGGCTATCATGTGCAAACCCCCCTCACAGAAACAGCCCAGATGAAATCGTGAAGAGGTGCGAGCTGATGGGGATGGATTGCTCGACACTTGTCTTTGCCCACTGTTCTATGTTCTGCGACTTCATTATCGTTAATTCAGAAGGGGTTGTGGGCGTGTCGGAGTGGGATACCGCCGGATTCGTTCCCAGCGACTGGATCAGAATCAGCTTTCATAACTGGGGGTACGGGACCAAGTGGTCGACAATTGAGCGTCGGGATTGGACCAACCGAATCCAGGCGGCATTGGGCAGGGAGGGCTTCAAGGCACCTGATATGGACCGATATCGCACTTGGAAAAGTGAGCAGCGAAACATAACTCGTTCTCTAGAATATAAAAATCAGAGGGAGGAGGAGGCGGAAAGAAGAAAGGCGGCTAGGTGTCTTATTCGTGATCTAGCTAAGGACGAAGAGCATCCTGTGTTGTTGGTTGAGGAACCAGTATCTCCATGACATTTCCTTCAGCCTCAACTAACTCGACCTGGTCCACTGCACTAGTTAAGCTAGGTAGCATTAGAATCAGTCTTGTCAATTCATTCTTTTTGCTGGATGCTTACAGGATCCGTTCATGTTGGTTTGATCGTCTGGGTTTTCTAGGCCTCACGTTCGAGGTCCTCGCCACAATTGCTCCCTTCTCCGAGACAGATACGATCCCAGAGGTTGTTCTGGTACTCGAAAGATGGGCATCTGCTTGGTTGGGGTTCTTCGTCTTCTATGTTGGTTGGAGTTGTAGGAGTAGAAGGAGTAGAGTGAGTAGAGGCTTGCTGGTTGCCTGAGTTGGGGTTTTCGTTGGCCATGATGATTTGAGTTGAATGGCTGGAAGCTTGTCTTTGAGAAAAAATTCACTGGAGAGGATCCTGCCCTCCTTTCAATGATTGAAACAAAGTGATGGTCGTTTTGATCCGAGATGGAGAACCTGTTGAGCCAGAATTCAGAACAGACGAGGGCCTTTGCCGTATTTAAGAACAACATCAATGGTCTTCAGCTTGCTCAGCGAGATACGAGGCTTACGGGATCACCGTAGAATGTGTCTTTGTCTGGCGAGCCACTGTTTTAAGGAGCACGTCAACAAAGAAAAAGGGGACGAAGGTCAAGGGTACGAAGCAGATTTTCATTGACTAGACAGAACTTCGCCTCAGGTCGAAACAGCCCTACGAGATGGGTGGTAGCAGGGTCTAAACACAGCTTCCATAGTTGGCGGGTTGCACATTATCCGATCTCAAAGTCTTGCAAGCCTTGAAACAAGAAGGAGGAAATATTGTTCCAGAAACATGGAACAACGTACTACTACAATTGCGGTTGCTAGCTCAGCAGTGAAAACCCGTTTCGGGTAGAGCATATGGGATGGCCGAAAGCATCGTCAGGTCGGTCGGTATCTTGCCTGGTGCTTACGGGAAGCAAGTCCAGCCCAAAATTGATATGATACCAAAGATGCAAAAAACGCTAGCTTTCAAAGCCAAAGTGGATAACAGTACCAGGGGGAATAAAGAAAAAAAGCCCATTGCCAGGAGGGTGGCGTAGAGCTGGGATCGGAAAGGCCACGGCAGCGGTTTAGCATGGCGGTGACAGAAGTGAAGGGACGGAGGATAGGCGGAGAGGATACAGGTCGTATTTTTGAAGGCTATCAAAAGAAAAGAAGAGAAGTCACACCGCGAGTTTGCTGGGATTCCATACCGCGCCATCTTGCACAGTTGCACTACCGATGCGGTG
Source organism: Fusarium cyanostomum (assembly GCA_014824385.1). NCBI lineage: Eukaryota > Fungi > Ascomycota > Sordariomycetes > Hypocreales > Nectriaceae > Fusarium > Fusarium cyanostomum. The sequence continues at coordinate 20,170 of JABCKW010000931.1, forward strand.
GCTTGAAGTAACGATTCATGGTCTTGCGCAATGGCAGCTTATTGCAAATATTGCTTGGTCTTGACGTTTGTAGTGCATCAACTTGACTGAACTTGTCTACGTCTTCTCAGTCAACTGCCCCTGTCGAGATCCCTTATGCTCCGCTCTCGATAGGCCTACCGAGTCACTTCAGCTAGCAGAGATCATCTTCTTCAACCTCAGCATTGCTCTCACCGTCTGCCAATTTCCCAGATACAGAAGCACCCAAGAAAGACAAGGATGCTGAGTGTGGTACCGCCCTGTCCACCCTGAAGGGATCTGCGATATTTCTCCCAGCCCACATACCCGACTGCTTCGACAAGCGGCAATGATATTGAGGAATGTAAGAAGATTGATGCATCAACCTCGTAGGCAGGTTTGTCCCAGTTTCCAATGCCAAACCTCTTGTCATAAGTCTATAGGCATCCATGCCAGGCGCTCTCATTGTAGTCTTTGGAAGTGTAGAAAATGACGTACGCGGGGCATCGCCTTAACCACCGGCCAAGTTGACAGCCACAGTCCGGCAAGCATCATGTCGCTGCCTCTAACCCCGGTCTGTCGCAAATGTGGCTGGCTGGGTTAGCTGGGTTAATTTCGTCCATGTCCCAAAGACTGAGAGCACGGATCCTCATTTCTGATGGACCGGAAGAAGAATGTTTACGCACTTCAACTTCTGCGAACATTGCAATTGTCTCGCCAAAACAGGATCCCGACCGTTGGCAATCTCTTGGTGCTTCTGCAAGAGACGTAGTCTATATAGAGTTTGACAAGCACGTGGTATAACATTGATGATTCAGCTCGGAAGAATGATTTGCCACCAGCATTACAACGGTTTCAACCGATATACCTTCTTGCGACTTCTCTCTAGGTGTCAACAAACAGCCTTTTTTTCATCCAGTGAGAGACCCGCTTAATAGTCCATTCATTAGTCAAGCACTCGTGTCTCAGTCGGCTCTTGAATTGTAACTCAATGCCTCGCTACACAGGCATTCCTGCGACCGGGGAAAATACAAGGACCCAGTCTCTAGAGCGACAACAGCTGGCTGGGCTTCCTTCTACCTGAATTAATAGAAAAGGAACAGGAAAGAAATGCCAAAAAAAGAAAACCCTCAGCTGCAGGATTCGAACCTACGCGTGCGAACACAATGCCTGAGCTAATAGAATACTGAGTGAATGTTAGATACGGTAGTCCTAGACTTGGGTATAAGTGGGATAACTTACGCAGGGCATCGCCTTAACCACTCGGCCAAACTGAGTTGGTTGCCTAAAGAGGTTATATTAAGCCTTATCTATCCTCCCGAGAGCAACTCTCAAGTCATGATATACTGTACGAACTATTTTATCGTCCTATCATTATCTTGTGCATCTGTTTCATTTTTGTTTAAATAACTGATTTTCCCTTTTCTTTTGTTGTCTCCTTCTCCCGCCAACATAGGATGCGGGCCGGGATGTGGGTCCGGTGCGGGAGCGTGCCGCCCCGCATTTCCCGTTCCGGTGCGGGAAGCCACCCCGGACACACACAATGTGAGGGCGGCGGCAGGGCCTCATGGCTCAAGATCAGCGACAAAGACAAGGATCGGGTGCCTGTAGGTTCCTGAAGCCTTTGCTACCGAAATGAAAATACGATCCTAGGAGAGTTGGACCCCATCTAGCCATTTTATCTCGTTCGTTCGATGGACCTCCCTCCTACTGACACACTCCACGAACCCCTTCACCTCGTCACTTCAAGCTGCCTCGTCACTTCAAGCTGCCTCGTCACTTCAAGCTGCCTCGTCACTTCAAGCTGCCTCGTCACTTCAAGCTGCCTCGTCACTTCAAGCTGCCTCATCAACATCAAACCCGTTGGAGATATGCGGCAAGAACTTCTAAGCAACTCCATGACGAGCTTTCCTCTCCTTTTCTCTCTAGCCATCATCAACTTTAGTAAGTCTTAGTGCCCCCCTTCAAGACCATGCCGCACTACTGCCGCATGCCGTTCTCAGATCCCCCGACGTTAAACAATTGCTGGATTCTGGAAATAGAGCTTCTTGAGGTAGTTGCAAGTTGATTCTTGTTCACTCAGCTTCGATTATGTACATTCTTGTTCACTTATATAGTCTTTTTTGATGATTGAACCGGAAAGGACTTACATGCTGAGTCTCAGTTCCAAGCCAACAACCACTGGGCCGCGAGACTACCGGGACCCTTGGTGTCCTCCCCTACGATATCGCAGTCTCGTAGAAAGCTCAGTGGACCGACGACGAGGATAATCTGCCTGTGAAAACAACAAAGCGCAAAGGCAAAAGACAGCCGACACGCAAGAAGAGAGACGACGGTGTGCATGGGGACAATCATGGCTCCCAAGACGGCCTTGAGCTCGCAGGTTTACCCAAGTACCTAATTGGGTGAAGACGGTAGTTCGAAGCCAAGAAGAAACCCGTCATGATGCCCAATTCTGTACCACTTCCCCCGCCCTCTACTGGTGTCTGCGATAAACGTTTCCCAAGGCCGGCTACCCACCTCCTGGTTAGCAGCCTCCATCCAACTTCAACTCTCAGGTTGTCATCCGCCTCCTACAGCTGTGGGACGCGGTTATAATATCAACCCGTAATATATGTCTCCTAATGCCATCGACAGCTACTCCCGGCCAGCAGCCTCTGTTTTTATCTGCCGCCTCTGCAGCCACAATCTAACACTCGATCCTCAGCCTATCCTCCTCGAGATCAGTGAAGAGATTACCATGATGATCGTTGACCTCTATATGGGTAAGGACTAGATACTCGATATCCTTAGCATCGAGAACAGCCGCCACCTCGGGGGCCTCCGCCTGCTCGCCCAAAATCCGCATCCCATTTGCCCAGCCAGCCAGTGTTTCAACTTGTTCTCCCTCAAGTGACCAGCCAGGCGACAACAGCCAGATCAACGCTGAGCGCACGGCTAGGCGACTTTGTCCCCTGGTGAGCCAAGGACAGTCGCCGCTAGGGCAAGGAGACTGGAAAGGATGATGTCGTCGGATCGAAGACTAGTGAGAAGAAGGACGCGGCCGGGTCAAGGACCGGCGATAAGCCTCTTGTTGAACAATATATAGCCCAATTGCACCAGTCAAGGTGTAGGGTGCCTTACACTTTTGCTGTATGGCATAGTGGCATATTGTACGAGACCTCTTTCGTTTGAGAGGAATAAAAGTCCAGCCAGTTGCGCGCCTGCAATTGGCTGACTCTGCTTTTTGATGGCTTTGCGTATACCATTTAGTTGATCCAAGAGCGCCTCGACAAATAAAATAACCACGTACCTTACATGTACTAGGAGTGAACTAACCTTTTCCCCATCCATTCTCTCCTTGTGATGAGCTTTATACCAAGAGTATACTAACCCTTTACTTTCTATTCTAGTTTTAGGGAACGTATATTAGGATGCATGAATCTTTACCAATTGATGTCTCCTCCCCTCTGCGCCCTCCAAGTCAGAGATCGACGTGTCTTAGAGCCGGTACGTAGAGGATGTGAGCCTTTGCTTCCCGACCGATGAAAACTCAATCTCGTAGCTGTTGAAGCCATCAGTCAGGACACGTAAGCGCTCTTCCGTTGTGGCATTTCCCGACCACCAACACTCTGAACAATTCCTTCTCCCTGCAGTGAACTGGATGAATGGTTGTCTACGGCTGTAGAATGCACATTCTCCCCAGTCTAATGTCCCAACACGTACCAACCTCAATGCTTCGACATCGATCTGCGGACAATATTATGCCACTAGACAGGTTCCTTGATCAACAAATTAGCCTCGGTATAAATGAATGTCGAGTAAAGTCTGGGGACTCTTTAGTTGCCGCCTGGTCAAAATATTATATAATGATAAAAACTAAAAGCATACTCAGATGATATGCCTAGATAAAGGCGAGAGTAGATGGATATAATATTAGTTCAAAACCATGGCATAGAAGCAGCAACAGTCTTTCAAGGTTGGCACAAATAAGAGATATCCCAGGACCAAATCTCAATCCTACAACATCCCGCATGCGATCAATAGTTGTTGAAGGAGCACGTTCCCGTGTTTGGTCTCCTACATGTGGCTTTCCGCTACTCCCGAGTCCATTTCGCCTAACACCAGGCTATGTTGCCTCCCCAAACATAAAGCAAAACCAAAGGAGTCAGTCACAGCGTCAAGAGCCAAGAAACATATACACCCATACAAGCTTGAAGCACTAACGTCAACAGCTGCATGAAGCCCGAATAGCTGCACAACAAAGGACCCATGTCTTAACCATATCGCATGGGTTGCTGTCCTTGGGGCGGCCCCTGCGGAGGTCCGTGATATTGACCTTGAGGTGGTCCTCCGCCGTTGGCCATGGCCTTTACGTCCGGACGGCTTTCGAGCGGCTGGTGGAAGTTGCAGATACGACACGCGACATCGGTATAGCCGGAGATGGAAAGCGGAACGACGGGCTGTAGTGAGGACATCCCGAGTTAGCATTTGACATCAGGAGAGCGAAGAGAGACGTACAATCCAGCAGAATGTAAACCATGGATTACTCTTCGTGACGTGGGCGGCCATGTTGCCGCAGTGGTGGCATTGGCATACCATGCCCTCATAGCCCTTGACTTCCTTGCGGAAGGTGTGCTCGCCGCACACAAAGAAGAAGAACATGATGTGGTCTGAGGAGATAGGGCGACGATGGGTGGATGCGATGCGTTTGGATGGGCTCGTGGGTTTGTCGGGTCGAGGTTCTCGTCGGTCGCGGAAGTTGAGGGTGGCGCGTCGTCACTTGGGGCGGCGCAGCTCTTGGCAGTCAAGCGTCGAGATTTTAGACTTTCTTCGTGATGCGAATGTGAATGTGGCTGTCGGCAAAAGCAAAGGATGTTGGAAGCGCGATGATAGGTTGAATATGCGCCGAGAGAAGGAGACTGCTTGATGAGGTTTGATGCGGTAATAATAATAATAATGCTAATCAACCTCAGCAAGATGTCCTTTTGGTTGGTCTGTGGAGAAAGAAGGTGATGACGACGGCAGGGGCGCGTCGGGTCGGGGTTGTTAGCGGCAGGTTCACAGCGCACGGACCACCGCTTCTTACAGCTCCGAGTCTGAGACCAGCACCACAAAACGCCACTAAAATTTGGCACGTTGTCGTGCGTCATGAGGCCTCGCGGGAAAAAAGCTAAACTCGACATCGTGAGCCTCTTTGCGACGCGTCGCGCCACGCCAACCAAACCAACTGCCATTGAACTAGCGCAAAGGGACTCTCGACTTGTTGGCGGTTGAAGAAACACTCGGGCATCAAATCTCTGGCCCTAGAGTCTACGATGCCGCATCGCTACTCTCATTCTCCTCTATAGCGCAACCCCTCCAACGGACACTTCCATAACCACCATCACCACCATGCTCTACGACCTCAACATTGCCTGGTCGCCCTCTACGACCCCCGATCAGCTCCTCCAAATACTCACCCTCTCCTCCTCCCTCGGATACGCTGCTGTCGCCCTTAACCATACGCCCACGCTTCCCTTGCCTGCCAACCCCGTTGCGCCGTTCCCGCCCATATCCTCGCTGTCCTCGTCATCCAAACTTCCCAGCGTCCTTCATCGCGCAACGCTCCCCCTCGCAGACCCAGCTGCCCCAAATTTCCGCCTACAGTCCCTCGCTGCCGCTTACGACATCCTCGCAATCCGGCCTGTCACTGACAAGGCCTTCCAAAATGCCTGCCTCACACTCGACGTGCCCATAATATCCATGGACTTTACACAGCATTTCCAGTTCCACTTTAAACCGAAACCATGTATGGCTGCCGTCGCGCGCGGCATTCGCTTTGAGATCTGTTACAGCCAAGCCTTGGCCGCTGATGCCCGCGGGCGTGCACAATTCATCTCGAACGTCACCAGTCTCGTCCGAGCGACCCGCGGTCGAGGCATCATGATCAGCAGCGAAGCTAAAGATGCCCTATCTCTCCGAGCGCCTGCGGATGTGGTCAACTTGCTCAGCGTATGGGGCCTGAGCAACGACAAGGGCCTGCAAGGTCTCGGCGCGATACCACGTTCTGTCGTGGTAAACGAAGGCATCAAGAGGAGTGGATTCAGGGGGGTTATCGACGTAGTTGCAGTTGCGAAGCGAGACGGGGATGCGGAGGATGATGGGATGAAAGCGACAGATGCTTCTGGAAAGAAGAACAAGAACAAGGGGCAGAACCAAAACCAGAAGCGCAAGAGTGGCGAGAACTCTCAGCCGGTGAGCAAACGACAGGCCAAGAAGATGAAGCTCGCTTCAGGGGGCGCAGGTTCAGGGAAGAAATGAAGAGGGACTTGAAACTGGCGTTTAGGGGACAAGCACAAAGCATGGCATGATACCCATAGACATGGAGGCATAATTGACACAATTTCCGAGACTTGATCACATTATTATCAGGGTAAAACGAATTCTAAGCACAGGGCATATCGAAAAGTATCTTGAACAAGTTCATATCATCGACTACCGGACCCCCCCTCTAGTTTCACTGTCGTCAACCGGGATACTCATGCAGTGTCAGTGGCCCGGGCCTTGAGAAAACCTGGGCCTCCTGCTAGGTTACCTAAGTCGAGTACGCTGCTGAGCGTGAAGCTCGAGATGTTGATCGGAGCCCGTGTTCGAGCCAAAGGCTCTTCCGCATCTGGGGCCTCCGTCGCTTCAGGTTCTCCCACGACAGCCGACTCGCGGTCTGCAGTGGCATCGGGAGCTAGATCGCCGAGATTGAGTGAGTTGGAGAGAACGGTTGTTTCAGCGGGCTGTGCCTCGTCCGAAGGCTCCAAAGTGAGGCTGCTATCCATGGTGCGGCTGGTCAAAGTGGTGGATGTTTCTTGTGTCTGGACTGGTGCATTAGAGCCAACCTCTGTTGTCAAGGTGGTTTCAGCGGTAGCCTGGGGTGTACTGGAAACTTCTGTGGTTGTATTCTTGGGCGCAGAGAACACTTCTGTAGCTGAATCCTTGGATGCACTGGACACTTCCGTAGTTGTATTCTTGGGCGCAGTAAACACTGCTGTGGCTGTATCCTTTGGTGCACTGGACACCTCCGTAGTTGTATTCTTGGGCGCAGTAAACACTGCTGTGGCTGTATCCATGGGAGCACTGGACACTTCTATGGTCGATTCCTTTACGAGAGACTGGGCCAGAGGATCCTCGGTGAATGTCGTAGTTGGCAGAGCGCTTTCAGCGATGGGAATGGTGGAGACGCCGTGGCCGCCCTGGGACTTCGGTGCCTCAACATTGTTTGATTCAATTGCCGGTGCCGGTACAGTCTCGATGATAGTGACGGGCGGCTTCACTCGTCAGCATCCGATGATAGTCATTCTGGGAAACAGGAGCTTACCGGAGCTTCTCCAGCAACAGTTACCAGCTGAGTAACCACGTTGACAACCGGATACGGTTGAGGAACCTTTACTATTAGCCAAGTTCGAGGATTCATGTAGTAAAACTTACATTTTCCGTGACCGTCTCCGTCACTGTTATAGGAGGCTATATTCCCTGGTTAGCAGCAACCTGAGGATGGGTTCGTGGATGCACTCACAGGCACCTCGGCAACTTGTGTGACCACTTCAACAACAGTCACCGCGGGCCCGTTGACAGTAACAGCAGGCGCGTTGGCAGTAACAGTAACAGTTCGAGGAGCACCTGTGGCCTCGTTTTCGATCGTCTGCAAGACTGTTTGTATCTCGGTCACCTTCTGAGTCGTAGTCTCCGTGATATATGATAGTCGGAGTCTGGTAATGGTGTTAGTGATTGTGGGCGATGCTGCTCCAACTTGCGACTCACCCTTCGAATTTGAGCGCCCCGACCTCCCCATCTACTTGTCTCTTTCTCGCAGCTCTCTGCCCATGTCTTCCACCACTAGCGGCCTGAGAGAATATCAACTGGTGATCTGCGTAGGCATAAGCTGGGATTACCCACCTGCGCAATATGGACAGAGGCAAGCCAAAGACTCCAAACCACCAACCTCATGTCGATGAAGCCTTGAAAGCCCAAATGTTGTTTTCCGAGTCGCACCGCTCGCGTAAAGAATGTTGCAACAGTCCAGCCGTTGGTGATTATTTGGAGGGCTTGTTGACCCGATAGTAATAAGCGAATGACGGTAGAAGCGTGTAGAGTATCGGAGAAGTCGATTGTGTATGAGTACTGGCACTATTCCGAGGCAATGACTGAACGGCGACAGGCACCGAGCCAAAAGAAAGATTAGACGATTGCCCGCGGCAGACAAGAAAAGAAACAGCACGAGCAAAAAGATTGGCGAAGCAGCACGCCAGGTCCAAGCCCGACAATACGGCACGATGAATGAGCGAGCGAGCGAGGGTATTCAACAGCAACCGGAGAAAGAAACGCGCAAAAAAGACTCTTGACAGAAGAGAAGAGAAATGGGACGATTTACAAGGCACTCCTCGCATAGTACGTGGTAGTCTGCATGAGCATGGCCGCCACGGCCGGGGCTCATTCTTCCAGGATGGGGTAGAGCTTCTGGTTCTGGAATTTGCGTCTGAGGCTCAAACGGAGCCTGCGACGGTTGAGGTTAGTTGGGACTAGGGTGCGGGTTTGGCACATGCTAGGGTTCAGGGGCTGTTGGTGGTGGATGTTCCTGAGACGCTGTCGTGACAGGTGAAGCGGTGATGGTGCGGTTTAGTCAAGTTGTGGAGGGGCTTTGAAGAACCTGGCAACCTCGGATTGTTGGTACAAAACGGAAGCAAAGCCTCTATAAAGTTGTCGTTGGAATTACCGGAAGTGTACCTGTTTCCCCTCTGGCAGAGGCAATACAAAACCACAGTGGTTGATCAACGCCGTCCAACTTGGCTGTTCATCCCATCTTTAGGAAAGGTAGCCAAGTGATTAAGGGGCCCCATAATAGTGCCATCCCTTACAAAGATTCGGCAACGCGAGTCAAACAGAACATGAAGGCAGTGCAGTCTCACCAAAAGTTTTGGTAAGCGCTTGATGAGATGAGCAATTGATGCAAGGCTCTGCAGGAACAGATGGCGAGATTGGGCCTTTATTAAAGTCCTTGGCAACTGGGCCGCCACCCAGAGAGATCTCGGCGAGGCTTCCGCCGTGGCTTGGCCTCGATTCAAATTCTCCATCAATGGCGAGACGACAGTGGCCCCTGGTTCGTTTCGGAGGCCGTGCATTGACTCGGACATCAAGGATCCGCTTTCTGTGCTGAGTTATGTCGAAGCTGAACAAAGTTAAAGAGATTGATTGAAGTGGGAAATGGGGCTGAGCCGTCAACGATCCTCGGAAGCCACAGGGAGCACGTTGCAGCCCATCATCGTAGATCGCCGTGCGGGAGACTTGTTAGCGCGCATCGCGAGCCAGAAAGTATCTGCCCAGGGAAAATGCGTGGGGAAGTACTTTGACCGCAAGGGTCTTGGTGTGTCCCCAATTCCCATGACGATTTGACTTCATCAACGTCATCGTCAAAGGGTCCAGCACGCTAGTCGCAATTGTTTGCATCGACAATGGACGGCATGCGTGACATCTTTGACTTGATGCGAATGCGAGTCCGAGTCATCAGCTTCCTTTAAGAACTCGTGCTTCTCTGAGGGCTCTGTATACATATCCCCTGTGTCGAGTCTAAGCACGGTAAACTCATCATGGCCGTCGTACACGTCCTCGACGACTACTACTTAGCCATCACGGCCATCATCACTGTAGCCTACCAGCTATTCTTCTTCTCCATCGCCTTTACCTTTAAATTCGACAAACTCACAGGTACTGCGCCCTTCTTCCCATCTTGCCCCAGTTTCTAACGCCATCCAGACTTTGCCGGCGGTACCAACTTTGTCCTCCTCGCCATCCTCACTCTCGCCTTCAGCGGCCATCACCACGCCCGCCAAATCATCGCCTCCCTCTTCATCATCGCCTGGGCCCTCCGCCTCTCTGGCTTCCTCCTCTTCCGCATCCTCAAGACCGGCAAGGATGATCGCTTCGACGACAAGCGCGACAAGTTCTTCCCCTTCCTCGGCTTCTGGGTCTTCCAGATGATCTGGGTCTGGACCGTCTCACTGCCCGTGACGCTCATCAACTCCCCCAATGTTACGCAGTACCGCCAGCACAGCTTTGGCACGGGAAGGGACATTGCTGGCATTGTGCTGTGGACGATCGGGTTTTTCATGGAGAGCTTGAGTGATGTGCAAAAGTATCGTTTCAGGGAGACGCATAACGGGTCAGATGTCTGTGATAAGGGCTTTTTTGCCTTTTCGAGACATCCAAATTATTTTGGAGATATCATCATGCAGTTCTGTAAGTCACCTTTCTCCTTCACACCGTACCCGACTGACGATGAATAGCCATCTACATGATTGCTGTCTCCTCTGCTGCGGATGGCTACGTTGGCGGCCAGGCCTACAAAGCTCTCTACGCCTCCATCGTAGGCCCATTGTTCCTCACCTTCCTTCTCATGTTTGTCTCTGGGTTGCCTCTCTGTGAGCGATCAAAGGCAAAATCACGATATGAGAAGGGTAACAACTGGGAAGGCTACCAGCGGTGGCTCGACCGGACCAGCATTCTGATCCCCTTCCCGCCGCAGTTGTATGAAAAGGTGCCCGTCTTTCTCAAGCGGACGATTTTCCTCGAGTTTCCCATGTATGTGTTTGATCCTGCCAAGCACTCGGATGTGAGCAAGCCAGGTGGTGCAAGAGAAGATGGTCACGAGACCAGTAACAGCCATCATGCACAGAGTGGACGTAATGATAGGGGGAGTGCCGATGTATTGGTTTAAGCAAGGAGGTTGATAGATGTCAAGGAGTTTACCGGCTCGTACTATGATGACAGTATGATATATCTCATATACCCACGATGCGTTTATTGTGCCTATAATACCCCTAACTTTTACTCCATAAATATATGCCAAATCACACCTAATCCACTTCCACATCCAGTGACATGCATCAACAACTCCAGAAACCCATCGCAACACCAGGTATCTCCAGTCAACACATCACAAACAACAGCAACCTCATCCAGTCACATCGACAGGCCCACTCAACTCACAAGCCTCCGACACAGATTGACGTTCACCGGCGGGAACGTTACACCCACCAGTTCCCACAAGATCACCAGGCTGATCCAGGTCCTCCTGCGTCGACCCGTAATCTGTGTGCCCTGACTCTTCAGAGTGGGTTTCGGAGCCCTCAGGGATGGGAACCATGGCGGCCTTGGTCCAGATGTGAATCGCGCGTTTCCAGTCAAGACCCTCGAGGCAGCCCCCTTTGACGGAGATGACGTTTTTGGTCTGCGCTTGAGTTAACATCGTGAGTCTGCGGAGCGAAAGTGAGATGAGAGGGTGCCCATTAGCATACAGGTGTAGAGTGGAAGAGGCGGGTTCCGCAATTTCGGCAAAAGAAGCTGCGTTGCCATGGTTAGCGACCAGTCACAGAGTTAATAGAGCACTGGAGTTGATTTGGCCACATACCAGTAGAGCGGATGTCCCGACACTGTAGGTCGACTATCAAACCGCGGCGAATTAGCCCACTGTCCTTCTATTCAACAATCATCTTTCCTACGTGTAACAGCTCAGCTGGTCCGTATCAGGGAGACTGAAGCGAGGAAAGATGGCCGAAGTGCCAAAAGCAGAGCCCGTTTGTCGCCGGCAGGCGACGCAGTGGCAGATGTAGAGCGCGAGGGGTTGAGGTGTAGGCGTCTTGAACGAGACGGCACCGCATTGGCATCGGGCCTCCATGATGACTGTGCTGCTCGGGTTTGGACGTTGCAAATGAAGCACAAGTGGCTTGTCTCTTGTGACAAGTTTCGCAGTGTCGCGATCTGTAATCGAGTTTCGCCTTTGCTTACGAAGAACGTTTCAGCAGCTCATACGACCAAGCCAATCGCCAGTGGGAGGTTGCCGGTGGAGGCGGGGTGTTGTCGGGTCAGATGACGTTGAAACCCGTCGCCAATGGAATTTGCTTTGGATCTCGAAGGAGGGGACTCAGGCAGTAAAGCTGAGAGTATTAAATAGCTGCTTGGTCGCTTTTGGAGAGCAAAGGATCGGCCGGAACAGAAGAAGAGACCCCGTTATCGCTCTGCTATGTAAATGGAGGCTTACCGCACGCTACCGTGACTGACGACGTGTGACGTGTGACGTGACTCATGCGGCCATGGACGGGCGAGAGTTGCGCGAAGTCACATGGGGTTATGGTCTTTCAGGCTATTTAATTCATGCGTTCTAACTTGTTTTGTTCACCTGTTTCAAGGTATGCTTGAGCTTGATGTGATGTGTAAGCAACTGTGCCTTGGTTTCGGACTGTAAGTGACCCCATCCTCCGATGACCGGATGCACTCTGATAGGAACTCTGCGGAATTAGTGTTATTCAATAGCTCGACGCAAGTGAAAGTACACACATTAAACATCATCTCTCAGATCAATTGCGCGCTCACAAACGGATTGAGACGGCCAGCTGCGGCGTGGATGCCGGAGCTCAACAACATGGCGTGAGGCAAGATGGTTCACTGTCAGGTTTCGAGCTTGGTGCCTCAATAAAGGCCGAAATCGGAGCAACTGACCTGTCAGCATCGGGGGAATTCCAGCTACATAATCTTGGATATGGCAACGTCCAGTCGTGAAACCACAACATTCCTTGAGAATATTTGAGAACTTTAGAAGCTTAACCATAGATTCTTAGAAACACATGGTAAAACTTGAACGTAGTAGACAATAAGGATAGCTCGTTAAATAGCCTACTTTGGTTAAGTGCTCCTCTAGACTTTAGGGAGGCTTACCACACTCCAGGAGACTTGCCGCACTCTAAGAGACTGCTACATCGTGATATCATGGTTCCCAAGACTCAATCTCGAACCTCAACTGCTGAAGCCAACTCCTGTGAACCTGCACCAATAACTCCGCTCAAACAACAACTCCATCCAACAGAAAACCTCAACACCAATCATACAAGCAGAATACAATATGCCGTCTCTAGCCAACGGCCCCAGACCACTCCTGTTTCTTCCACCCAACGTCACTCCTAATCCACTCCATCCTTTCCTGCACCTTTTCCGTACACACAACCACAACCCTCTCCAACCCTCCCTCTCTCAATTCCCCCTCCAGCCTCTCACACCACCTCACCTTCTCCTCATCCCCCATCTCCCTCGCTACAACCTCCATTTCAACCCTCTGCAGTCGCGCCATCAACCCCAGCC
>JABCKW010000945.1:0-10727 GCA_014824385.1 Fusarium cyanostomum
GCGGTACGAGACACGGGGGGGGTAGGCTTCTTAATGGCAGGCTTGTCCCAGGAAGAAAAGAAGTCGTCGTCAGGCTCACCGGCTGGGGTAGCAGAGCCGTCATCGACAGCATCGGTGATCACAACCTCGTCGGGGAAACTAGACACATGTCAGGTATTATCAGGGGCGTTCCCACGGCGAGGAAACATACTCCTGGGCATCTCGCGCAGCGCGCCGCTTGAGCTCGTCCTTATACTTGGTAGCGGCGTTGGATTGGTACTTGGTTTTGGGATCTTTGCTGTTCAGCGCCGCGGTGCCGCCATTCTGCTGGAAGAACTTGGTGGCAGACTCGTTGCCACCGACCTTCATCAATCGTAGCTGGTCCCATTGCCACTCTGTCCCAAGTCGTCAGTCTGGTAGGTGATTGGGATGTGTTCTCCGATTACATACGGTCGAGGTTCGTTGATCGCACGAACGAGATGTGAACACCAAGGTTTCTGTGGTTGGAGGAGCAGTCAAGGCAAAGGTAGATACCGAAGGGAACCGAGGTCCAAGTAGGGTTCTTCTGCCCGCAATCGAAGCAGATCTGGGTTGGAGAAGATGCAAGAGTCAGCGCTTTTTGTCGCATTTGCACCCAGGGCCTCCTTTGGTGAGCCTCCATACCTTGTTCGCAGGCTTGGTCTTCAGCTTCTCGAAGATCTTCAGCGACTGCTGTTTCGTCGCGAGGGCGCTCATCTTGACTTCTGGGCCTCGATGGGGCAGGGCACGATGGTTTGGCGGAGGAGACAGACAGATCTAGAGCTCCCGATGCCACAATCAGTTGCGACTTTTGGCGGCGACGCGTCAAGGAAGGGACAGAGTTGTTCGGGCTGGAAGAGGAATAAGTTGGGTTCCGGGTCCTTCAGGATTAAGGAGTCGGTCGGTAATCAAGGGCAGGCGTTTCTCTACCTTAAGGTAAAGTGGCATATCAGGGACGCTAACCCCGATTAGGTTGGCAACTCTTCCCCACCAAGCGGGGTCCAGTTTAAACCGGACAGGGAGGGATATTTGTGTGAGCTGATAAAATAAATGATACAACTTTGTCCTAAAAAGATCAAGCAGATGATTGAATGTTTATGTCAAATCATTTGTTGTCGTATTAGACGTCAAGTTCTGCCGGGCGGTGAAGTTGCAACTACGCATGGAACTGGGAGCTTCAAGCCGCGAGACTCGAGGCGTAGTCAACAGCTATTGCAAGCCTTTCAAGTCAGCGCATTTATCAGGACATTGATCCTGATACGATGGCTGTCGTGAACCCGCCAGGATGACGCCGACGACATCCCTAATTGCGACCCGATCGACCGCCTTCCTAGGCCTCCCGTCTACGCTACGACCTCTCCTCCTCTCGCGATGCTATGCCACTCGGCAAGGCCTAGGAACAACAGCGCAGGGCCCTAAGCGCAGGGCAGTGACAGCATTTAACGATGATGGATACGTGCCATGGAACGAACTTTCTGCGGGCGAGAAGGCTGCTCGGGCGACTCAGCAGAGCTTCAATTTTGGCATGATTTTGGTCGGTCTTGTGCTCACTGTAAGTAGCTTCACGCATCAAGACTCATGATGGACTGCTGCTAACCTTTCCCAGGGTGGTGTAGGATACTTCCTCTGGAACGACGTCTTCTCTCCTGATAGCAAAATTTCCAACTTCAATCGCGCCGTCGACAAGATCAAGAGCGATCCTCGATGTCTAGAGGTGCTCGGCGACGCCAAGAAGATCACGGCACATGGAGACGAGACATTCAACAAGTGGAGGCGGGCGCGTCCTGTTGCGTATGTATATCACAACCCTGTGCCTTTGGAAGCGCTGACAGTTCTAGATCGTCGGAATCAACTGATGCCCAGGGAAACCACCACTTGCTGATGCACTTCTATGCAAGTCTACCATTGTTTCAGAAACCAGGTCAAATGCTAACTAGACTAGGTTGATGGTCCCAAAAAGAATGGTGTTGCGCGATTGCATCTGATCAAGCGTCGTGGACAGAGCGAATACGAGTACAAGTACCTCTTTGTGGATGTAAAGGGCCACGAGAGGATCTATCTCGAACACGAAGAGGCCGCAGCGTCTAAAATAGGAAAGAAGCTCAACTTCTTGGGTGTCAAATGGGGCTAAGTCTAGCACCCGACAACTGCCGCAACAACGTTACTTTCGAAGGACGATTCTTGGCCTCTCTGGGATGCCTCCAACCTCGCCTCGGTTTGCTGTGAAGGGCAGGAGTGGTTCCCTTTGTACTATATCTTGGTCATCTGACCCCCGGTTGCGCTCTACGTGTATCTGTACGTTCATTTGAGGCTGCATTGGTGTTCCTGTCTATACCCTGAATGCGGAGATCCTGATGGATCAATTCTACATGTATTACATGTATGTCTCTTCCTCGATTTTAGTTATAACAATGGGAGAGTACAACTTGCCAGTCAACAGCATGTATCAATAACTCTATGTACTATCCTCTCATTCTTGTTACTACGTTGCAAAGCAATATCTGGCCGGTCACTCCACTTCGCCTTTAATGGCAGCCTCGAGGCATTCCCATGGCTTCCTCCTATAGTTGCATCTAGGTTTGCTGAGATGCAATTACAGCCGTTTGCCTGACTAATTTGTATCCATCTATGCTGTGATGAAACGTGCCACCCTGTTAGGGTACTGATAGATCTAGCGATTCAATCCCATAGAAGTTATCGTAGTCCGTTTCTTGTCATTCATTAGAATGAAGGAGCCGGGCATGGTCCTCCAGCACAGCCATTCTTGCTCCATTCAGGAAAGCTGATCGCGACTTGGTTGTTTCCACTCATTGAGTATTTCTCTCCTCTCGGGCAGAATACGGGCAGGGGTCTTTGGTGATTAGCAAGGTCAGCAACATGGACTCTTGGGCGCGTTTGATAGCCAGATCACCTAGGTTATGCGTTGCAGTTTTAGGACCCTTAGTAGAGTTAGATAGAGTTGTCTTCATCAGATCAACATTCAACTCGAGTTTATTTATGATGATGGCATCATTATCACCGAGTATGGAACCCAAGTTAAAGAGGCGGTTGCCATAGAGGACAGTGTTGAAGCACCCGTCCGCCCCGTGCTTGAAGTCCTTAAACTCGTGTTTGAACGTATTGATATCACACTCAAGTTCCCAGCTTGGTTAATGGAGTGAACGGTTAGGATTATGAAGGAATGATGAGTGGAAGACAGAGACTTCTTTTCATTGCCGAACATTAACTTGGAAAGGCCATGATGGGGTTTCTGATATACCGAAACTCTTCACCAGAGTAAACGGAATATTGCCAAAGAAGTCGTATGTTGACACAGCCTTTCATGGACACCTATGCTATAGGCACACGCTTCTGCTTAGACGAGCATGATCTTCTTAAACACCAGAGTTTATAGGGTCAGTCACTAAAGAAGCCAACTGGAGCCTCGGTTCTCATTTCAACCAGCCACATGAGGGCGGAAGACCAGGCTTCTGCTAGAATTGTCGTATTGCAAAAGTTTGTGTCACAGATGATCACCTGGCCTGTATACATAAAACGATTTTTGCGTCACTGCAGTTCATACTCCGGACGGCTGAGTTGATATCTCATTGGCATCTATCTCTGGATCAGTCATATCTCAATAAAGCTACTATTTCCCTTCGGAGACCTATCATGGGCAGCCAGTCACCACCAAGTGGTCAAAGTGCTCATATCTGATGTATTAAAGCTCAATAGGCCATACCCTTTCTCATCCAGAGCAAGTCCTGTCTGTGGTCAAGAGATGCTGTCTATACAGGGAGATCGGGGACGTGAACTATGCGCTGTCAATCTCCATACCCGAAGCCTAACGTAACTCCGGGTTGCTCAATGCTGCATATCGCGTAACTCCTGCTAGTGAGACTATCATGGGAATAGGTACGCAAACACGAGCCTCTTCATATCTCTGACGGGAGGCTCGTCACATGTAATGACACGCATGAGCTACGATGCGACAAAGACGGCATTCACGGACGCAAAAGAAACTTCAGTAGCTCAGAAGCCACCTCAGTCGTCAGACTCGTCACGCTGTGCGGCATCGCCTCGGCATCCCACTTATGGCAACTTAATTCTGGGATCTACGGGCCGCCTTTCCACCCGCCTCGTCTTCAGGAAGCCAAGCATGTGATTATGCGGGGGCCAGCCAGATCGGACGCGCAGCCGCAAACACTTGAGCCGCATGAGAGGCTTGACGTCGGCAAACCTCGAGGCTGAAGGGTTGTTGAGTAGCTTCTACTTGCCTGACACCTGGGTCCAGCAAGCAAAAGCTGCAATAACTCCATTGTTCCAGTGTAATGGATGCTGTTACAAGCGGAGAATGATCTTTCATGTGACTAGCAGGGACGTCAATCGGCAAACCCTTGTGCCAGAGGAAATTGGACTGTGGTCCCGCGATGAAGCTGTCATCACTGTCCTCCGCAATCTCATACGCCCACACCGCGGCTCACCCATCGGCGTTTTCTGGGGAATCAGAGGGTGTGTGATGAAATCTGGGGAAATGAGCTGAGGCCAGCAAGATTAACGCCAAAGAGCTTGTGAGAGTGATCTTTCAACTCACCTCCGAGATCGGATCCGCGATACTTGCCTTCGGGGATTCGCTCTCGATCATTTCAGCTCACCTTATTCCCTAGAATGCCGCCATCCAAGATCTCGGTCTACGCCCGGGGTTGCGTCAAGTCCCCTGGCATATGGCCGAAGACAGGTTGCGCCGGCAATTGCGCGCCTCGGGCGAGCGGCTCTGCGGCTCCCACGTCCCCGGACTGACGTTATCTATGCCTTGGAGCAGAAGTTTCTGATTCACTTGTGGAGTGGTGCTGCTAGTCTGCCTAGCCTGGAGACTACATCACCAACACGACTCTTCCCGAGGCCATCGTCGGATTTTCCGTCTTCCTCCGACAAAGACTCCGAAATCCTGGATGTTCTCGTTCTTGGAGGACCCCTGTTGAGAACGTGCTCCTTCGGACTGGTGAGAGAGCTCACCTTAGCTTTAGCTTGGACCCTACACAAAGGACAGCTCGGTAACTTTGACTTGACACAGACGCCCACTTTGGCAATTTCCAGCGTCTGGGACTCTGGCAGAGAACGGCATGATTCGGTTAATCAGCTACTGGGCTGCTTGTTGAGGAGCTAAAATGTTACATAACAGCGACACTGGGAGTCAATCTTAAACTACGGAGTAAAGCTCAAAGTCAACGAGCTTTGAACACAAACACACACATGCCAGTCGTGCCTGATTAGGTCGATGAGTGGCCCGTAGCATCCGAACGTTCCGATCTTGGGTGTGCAAGGCTTATGGTAGATCATCATCATAGATGTGCCTGATGGCGTGCAAGTCGAGGCAACCCTCCGGGCAGCCAGAAGTATTGTGACGCCGTCAAGGACCTCTAGTTGCCCATTCATAGCATTCTATTTATCGACTGTCTTGATCCAATTCAGCACTATTTCAACCATGAAGTTAGTGCTTGCGCGGACATTATCACATGCTATAAGACCCAATGGGCGCTACGCCGCTACCACACTCTCAACGTGCACCTTCGCTGCGAGAGCCTTGAATTGCTAGTCAGCATCTAGAGGGATGGTTCCTGACATGTGATTGTGGCAAATCGCCAAAGCACGTTCCAGCGGCAGGAAGCTGCCGACGGGACGCGGAACCGGCTCATAGTGGAAGCCTCAGCCCTGCAGAAGCCTCCTAGGTAGTTTGAGCGATTCGCCCAATGCCGATGCGTCAGGGTCTCAACGACACGCGTTCCTATCGCCATGCGCGGATGGTTTGGTCCCTTGCTTCACAATGCGCCGGCACAAGAAGGTTTGTCGAGTTCATGCAGCCGAATCAATGTCCAAATCCCCTGAAAGGCTTTAGATTGTGCGGCTGTCACATCCATTATGGCCCCAAAGTCTTCGGATCCGCGATTGAGCACCTGCAGAGGGCTTTAGCGCATCATGCGGTGAACGATTTGGATCAGGAAGAGCCAGCAGCTGCAAGTCGAGGTTGTCATAGCTACTCATAGTTATCACGTTCCTTCAGAGACCGGGCGCAGTGTGATGCCATCTCGTCGCTGGTGGTTTCACATGCAGTCGATATGTCTGGTTACACGGCAAGGTTGTGCTTGCCAATACCCCCGTGAAGCGAGATGGGGCAATCACGGCGCCTCTTCGTCTTTATGCCTGCGGTCGCCTTGGGCACCAACGAGGTAGGTAGCCCAGCCTCATATACTATGCCTTTGTTGAGTTGCATCATCTAATAAGTATCGTCCTCGGGCATCGACTGACTCTTGGGGTTTCAGTATCAGGCGAGGTCAAGACACGATTGCTGTCGAATGTGAAGCTTTTCTGGATGCGTCAAGTGTTGGAGTTTCCCGTCAGGCTGGTTGTCATCCCACGCTTGTAGGACCAACAACATCTCCCACGCCAAGCAAAAGCCACGTTCAAGCTTTGGTTTCCTCTGCCGGGACGAGACGCAGTCATAGGATCGTAGCCATGCTCAGGTAGGGGATAGGAACATGGGCCTTCTAACATGTTGGGCGACAATATGCAGCTCGTCTCGACCAACGACATGGGTTAGCTGAAAGCCGTTTTCTGTCTCGATCAGATCAGAAGAGAAGGGAATTGCACTTTACGCAAGCAGCTGTCTTGGGCAGCGGGGAATTATTGTGCGTCGCCTCGTGTCTCCCCGTGGAAACTCGCTCTGAACGGTGCAGGATTCTCAGGCATAACCCGTCGGGCGTCGAGGCGTAATCCGACATACAAACCGCAACGACTCTATCGTCCTGCCTTATTGTCAGCATCGGGAGTCCCAAGCAGATGATGAGGCAACAATATATGGGGGGCATTGAACGGCATAACCCGACAAGACGCCGAGACAGCACCAGGTGTTTGTTGGTGAACCCGGTGCTTGGTGCTCGTGGGCCGTGGTATGGACTCAATGCCCCCCGTGCGATTACCCACACCCCTTGGGGCCTGAGATGGAGCAGCCTGGCCGGGGCATGGTGGGCTACAAAGAACTCTTCCCCATGGCGACCCATGCTACTCTGACATGTCGCGGGGCGCAGACGTGGGGGACACATCCATCATCATCTGGAGCTGGAGGTCCTGGAGCAGCACGTGTACCCATGTAGACTTACGACTCTTCTCCCATCTTCCAGTTGATCATTCAGAGGGTCCTGTCGTCATGCCTGGACCCGCTTGTGACATCTTCGCCCTTGGCCTTTGACTAACCCCTTGAACAGCCGAGACCAGACGTGAGGTTTCGCCAGAGCAGCCTCAGAAGGCCTCATTTCCCATTTCCCAGCCGCTGGAGCTCCCTTGCCCGCCCCGTTTGAACACTCATGCCGTGTGTATCCAACGGAGAGCGCCCATCGTCGAGCGCGGGCAGCTTCATATGGAGCTCAAATGTCGCTTGACGATTAAGCTAGTACCAACAAGTGAACAAACTGGGTTTGTTGTTTTTATGTACTGCTGCTGCTTCTGTCAAGGTGCCCTGGCCTGATCAGCGCTTCTTCCCGGGTTGGATTGCTCGATTTCAGGTACCGCAACTTGCAGGTTATTTTTCTTTTGGGGAAACATTTCTGGACATGGGGGATGTGTGATTAGATGCGGGCGTTGGTCGATCATCTGGGGTTTGTAGTACAGATGTAGACAGCTTGGAGTTTGTACGCTTTGAATCGACTCAATAATCGACAGGAAAGAATACGAGTCGGACTTAGAGTCAATCGGCAAGAGGCATGAAGGTGAAGTATGAGAAAAGTAAATGATCGACAATGAGGGAGACTCTCCTCGTCGTCAGCTCTGCCATTCAGATTAGCGTTCAACGTTCCCACTTTCATCATAAGCTTCTACGGAGTAACGTTAAATCATGAGAGTGGTTGCTTCGGTGCCTCACACCCGCCCTTGAAAACCTCCACTCGATATCTCCTTTCGTTTTGCTATCACTTCCAATCTATCTCATATGCTCTTTTCCCTCATCTCATCTCAAATGCGATGCAGGGCGGGAACACAAGTACTAAATAAAGGCGAGACAGTCAAGCCACGACAACCAGCCAAACAAGCCGCTTCGTGGCCCTTCGCAGGTTTCTCCACGCTCGCGAATTGATGAGGACGATGCATGAGAAACCGAAGGTCGATGCCGAAATCATTCAGGGGCAACTCCACCAACAATATTGGTTTCTGATCAGCTGGCCAGTTGACGGCGTCTTCATCGCAAGTCCCTCCAGGAGACGAGAAGACATGGCCAGACGCCTTAAATATGCTGATCCGCAAGACTTAGCCTGAGTTCAAGGTCAGTATCTAGAACACTATAGGCTCTTTCCGGGTATATTATCCAGTATTCCGACGTCTGAAGGCCGGGAAACCCCACGCCAACTCCGGCCCGTAGAGAGATCTACTGTCCCATGACTCGGATCAGGATTCCGGGATTCAGGATCACGTTGTTCAACTCGCGATGCCGTCCATCCAAGCCCACCGGCATTGCCAGGTGACCCAGAATCCCGGACGAAGCGCACCGCAACGCACCGAGTGTGGGACAAGCCAAACTTGCGAACTGAGGAGTCAACTTGCCATTCAACTAAGCAATTGAGAAACTGACGCACAATGTGCTCCAAGATGCGGTGTCCTTGAGTCACAGCTGGAGAGACACTGTTCCACCACCCCAGCCCAGGGCTCCCCTTGCCTTGATCTGGCTCTGTCCCTCCGGGGCCCCGGAAACTCTAGATGATAAGACTGGATGATAGTCGATCCATAGCCAAGACACCATGATCGCGATCACTGATAACCTCGTCGATAATAAGTGTCTGAAACTTGTGTCGCAAACGCCAAGGCCAACATAGTGCCGTAACATGTTAAATTAGCTCCCTTTTCCTGGGGGAGAAGATCGCCAAAATTGACGTCGTCGATAAGGCGCTGCCAATCGCCCATCCACCAGCCAAACCCGCCCATTCCAACCCCAGCTTTTTTGCTGCACTCTTGCCCCGCGAATAGACTACCACCCTCCACAAAGCAAGCAAAGACAAGAAAGTAGGAGGAAAAAACGCTACACACCCGCATTTGGCGCACACACCACCCCCGGATTTCACAGGCCAATCTCTAGAGGGCCCTTTTCCTTCATTCTTTTCGGTTCACAATATTTCTTCACACCCACTTCACGCAGGCATCGTCTGCGCCCGTTTGGCGGTGTATCACGCACAGTACGTGGTAGCACGCGCGTGTGTGGCCTTGTGCTGCATAGTCGACCGCCTCTAATTAAACTGGCTTGTTACGTGCTTATCATGGCCGGGGGGGGACACTCAACCACTCAGCCCACGAGAGACAGCCAGATTTAGGAAAATTGGGAAAAGATACGCCCATGTTGTATGACCGTATCGGCTGGCGCATCCCTTCACCGACCCGACCATCCCCGCCCAAGACCGAAGCTATCCAGCGGCCCCAGGAGCCGGCCTGGCTTCTGCTTATTGCCCCCAACAATTACCAATTACGCGGGATTGCCGTAGACATCGATATTGGATCATATTGGATGCCTCATCCACTGCTCGGCAGAATAAAAGAAAAACGCAAAGCAGTAACATTTCGCCCTGGAACTTGGCAACCGTGCGCCCCCAAAACTTGTCCGTCCAATTACACAGCGTCCCCTTGCCGTGCCGAATCGAAAATAGCTGCACCCCTGAAGTTGCCCAGAAAGAAAAGAAGAGGCTTGGTAATGGATCTCAGGACACGCAACCACGTTGTCCTACGTGGCTCGGTTCATGTCTTTGTTGTTGGACACGGACGAGATTGGAATTCACTTGACCCATTTATCAAGCTAGGCGCCACCGAAACAACTCATCAAAGGGAAGGCGCAGCACAGTCACAGCCCAGAGCTGACGTGATGCAAACTTGTGGCGTGCCACTCACGTCGCTTTCACCTTTATTTTTTTCATGGGACTTGTTTTACGAGTGATTCACCTGCTCCCTATCCTTTGGTTGCTTTTTTGTGTTACCACCACCCCACAGGACACATAATTCAGTCTGGGGATGTGGGAACCTGCCGCCTTGTCAAGTCAAGAGTACATACTGTTAAGAAATAGGTTTGCCATCCCTACCTAGCGGCTTCAATCGCCCGATAGGCTCTCGAGACACCCGGCTGCACCCCGAAAGTCAGGTCAGAGACACGAGGCGTCCCTTGGGCGCGGCCGCCCTGGAAGTAATTAACATATCTTACGCACCACCTGGTTTTGCGCTGTTGAAAAGCCGGGACCTGCGGGCGCTTGTGCCTTGAACCGACGAAAAGCCCAAAATTCCGGTTGAACGTTTTGGGCTTCCCTCTCGTAAGGCACTTGTGAATACAACTAATAAGCCGGCAGATCATAGTCCACTAGTGCGCCGACTTCGCACCGCAATCTGCGCGCAACCCATCCCTACATGTCTTGGCCGCAGAAGCGAAAAGAGAGAACAGCTCCCTCTTCTGACTACTGACATTATTGGTGTGTGTGTGTGTGGTTGTAGTTTAGACTCGGGGCTTTTGTTTGTGGTGTTGTGCTTTTCATCACCTGCCTCTTCCTTTCCCATGTGATAACTGATAACTAGGACCATCTGACTTTCACATTTCACCATCAGTGTGCTGACGCACAAGGGTTGGATGAGATGAGAGGCGGTGGTGGTGGGTGAAGTTGATGGTGGCATTGGTGGGGGAGGCTGTAGATCTGATTGTCCCGTCCCGTCAGCACTTCAAGCATGCGGGGTGGGGG
>JABCKW010000948.1:0-12440 GCA_014824385.1 Fusarium cyanostomum
ATTTATACTAGCCCTAGTACACAAGTTATATAATATTATTTATACTGGCCCCAGTGCACGTATGAGACCCCTATCTAGATGCGCTAGTGACTAAGACATTAACTTGGCCGACGTGGTGCCTCAGGCATTCATTTCGCGAACCAATGAGCACGGCCTTTCGGAGTGCCAAGAAACAGAAATGGGCTACAGGGCCAATCACAGCCCCGCCTCCAGCCTTCAATGCTTGAGCCACAGACGTCAGCCTCGAGTGGCTTTACTGTGTAGGCTTAAGTCCAAGCCTGCCACTGAAATGCATGACAACTTTACAAGTGACGGGGTGAAGAAGTCTGCTGTTTTGATATGTCGCTTAATTATCTCGGCCTTGGGAAGTAATCGCAGATCAGCTACATACCAGAGAAGAGAACAAGGTTTATCTCCTCAATACTATGTCTCATAATACACTGTCCATCTTTATGTGTCTTAGTGCGCGATACACAAGGTGGTGTTTTGACAATGAGCTGAAATACGTGGTGGAGGCAAGACCCAGTCAAGTCTGATGAATATGGCCGAGGTTGTAGACACGGCCGATGCGAGTCATGTGCCAGCTGAGCCACGTGGAGGCTGAACGTCTCTTCGTTTGACCAATTAAAGAAGCGATCCTCTGTACCCACTTTAGACCAATCGTCGAGGGAAAAGAGTGGAGACCGCACAGTTGTCGGATAAGTATACTTCCGCCCCGAGGAGGATTTTCCATCCATGCCAGGGTCATAGATACATGCCTCTCCAGGCTCCTTCCTGTCTCACCACCATGAATAATCCGATCCTCTATACCTAAGATTCGAGCCGCTACCAGGGCTTACGTGTAACCATCTTTATCTGTTGGCATAACTTCTTTGTCTGGACCGAGGTTCCCAGAAGATAATTGTAGCAGTAGATGATATATCGGATATCTGATGGTGGTAGTCCTGGCTTGCTCTTCTCACCGTAGTATCTAGAGTGGTTGGGCGTATCACCCAATCTGGCGTTGACGGCGACTGCTATCAAAGAGGAAGAGCCGTCCAGGTACTTAAGCGAGCCTACCTCAACCTCGTAGTTTTTTCTTCTCATCTTGCAGAGTACACCCGTCGATATCCAACCAAGCCGCTTCAATAAGGCTTGGTTGCCTTCTGGCTCATCCTCCTTCTACTCCACTTTGCCAGTAGTGGTGTCAGTGCAATGTCATTCACTTTCACACTCTCAGCACGACTCCGTCTTCCGAATCGCACCATGACCTCTCTCCCAATATTAACTCTGCAATGCCCTCGTGGTCCCTATAGTTGGCAATTTCATTGCCGCTGAGCCCTCTGGCCCGTCAGCACACCCGATGAGCAGCCACTTTATCCCATGCTCCCTGTCAGCAAAGTATCATCTTTCATCGAGCAACAAGATCCTTTGGCTTCCCATCTCTCCTCTAAGACCCCATACAACTGGTCGTGGACTCCGATGCGCCGTCTTCCCAACCAGCCATGGTCAAGGTATCTAAGTGAAAGCGGATGTTATTTGCGCCAGAATACGTCGTTATGGGAGTGAGTGCAGAACTAGAACTCTCGCCAGCTCGCCTGTTCCGCCACAGTAGCATTTCACCTAGCTATTACAGGCGCTTAGCCAACAAGAATGAACAAGAGCTATTTCATAGAATTCTTAATCTATTATTATCCACAGTTGCTGCAAGTAGTAGTTTAGATCAGGGAGCACGTCGAGCTCTCCTGTCAGGCCAAAGCCAGGGCTGAAAATCAGGGGATGTGCACTGGTAACTAAGACTATCATGATTCTTAACCAAGACATTATGATTCTCAACCAAGGCGTTATGAGAACCTCAAGGTTTTATAACTAAAACCAATGGCTTTATCGATTTAGACGCTATGCATGCCACTTGCACAATACCGGAGACATAGTATTGTACTCTACAACTCAGACTGTATCTTAATAAGATCATACCGCACTCGATCCGAGCCTCAAATGCAGTGCAACAATGCAATATAATAGGCGATTAACCGGCCAGTTGTGCCTATTATTTAATAGAAGCCTGCGGAGCAACTAAGACTTCACACCGAGAAGTAAGATCACGACATTATTTACTGACATTAGCAAGCTATTACACATCAAGACTATACTGCGGTCTATCAGAGCCAGTTGAGCCAGAGCGTGCCGACATACTATAATTACAGTAATATATTATTAAAGCCTTAAATACAAACTGGGTTCTTTATTATTGTGGAAGCACCTTGCCTTTAAGAGAGCAAAGGCAGTTTGCATAGCCTCAAATACCACACTTCAGGACACGAGTATCTTACATCCGAAAGCAGATCTCTTCATGTTTACCAAGGCTCCATCGCTGCTAAGTATTTCTAATCTATAAACACAAAGATTCGTCAATCACACCAGGGCACCAAATTGTCATAGCGTACCTCGTTATAATTCCCAGCGGTCGTCACTGCAACCGCCTTGTCCTCTTTGATCAAAACAACATCTTTCGGCTATAGCCCTATTCCATTAGTAGAACCTCGGTGGCGTATTCTAAAAGGCCCCTGGACCATTGCAACATCCTTGGCTGCAGGTATTAAGATGACAGCGAGGTTCATCATGTAGTGGGTACCATCAAAAGCTACTTACTCAATGTCTGGCTCTAAGTAGGAACTAAATTGATGTAGGCGAGTGCAGTTGCGCAACCGCAATGGCGCATAGACCAGAATCAGATCTCAGCCTAGTTATCATAGCACTCAAGTAATTGGAATTTTATACATCATTTTGATTACTCCAGACAGGGTATGGCAAAGACACTGCCAGGCAAAGCTAACCATTATATGCTCCCCTAATGTATTTGCTAGGCAAAGCCAGCGGCGACCCTTAGCTAACTAGTTCCTATACTATTTACGCAGTTCCAACGTTGGGATATATATATATAACCTGGTATAGGATCGGACGGAAACCTACCCTTAGCCTACGCTCAAGCCTACTGGGGCAGTTTGACAGCTTCATACCGCTCGTAAGTAAGCCCTTTATTACTTTTCACGAAACTCGCCGCTTCTTTACATGGCGACGTCATCTCGCCAGCCTCTCATACCCGTTCAATCCGCTCTACTCACTAGCTAGTGGGTTAAGGTTTGATCAGCCTCAAGATCATATAAGTTTGAGGTATATATACACAAAGTTCATCAAAGTCAGAAAGTAGACGGTTTGGCCATGGCTCAAGTTAGTTGCGTAGGGAATATCGACACATTATGCAAGTATGCTCTTTCCGAGATAGCGGGTTGATGACAGGCTCGGCAAAATTCATATCGAATAAACTACAAAAAGCAGTGGCTATCTTGAGGTTTCTGTTCTGGCCAGTTTGCGACACGCGACTTGGTGGCCTGTTAATCTTAGCCGACTCTGATTACAGTAGCATTCCCACTTATCGTTACTTGATGCCTGGCCTAAAAAGTCTCACGACTATCTCCAAGGACTCTCGTCACTTATATCAAGAGGTATTGTTAAACAGTAAATGCCGTCTATTATCTATATCATGTTTAATAGCTGCCAGTTGCCACAGCTTTACATCTCCCCTAGACCACAAAGCCTCAATTACAAAGACGTAAGGCGGGATGAACAACCTCACAGAAGCTCGCGAAGCTAGAGCTTTCGATTAAGGATGACAAGATAAAGGTCCGCCGGCTTAAG
Source organism: Fusarium cyanostomum (assembly GCA_014824385.1). Taxonomy (NCBI): domain Eukaryota; kingdom Fungi; phylum Ascomycota; class Sordariomycetes; order Hypocreales; family Nectriaceae; genus Fusarium; species Fusarium cyanostomum. Next base: position 3,679 of record JABCKW010000948.1, read on the forward strand.
TGATGGATTCAAATCAGTCTGGAGTTTGCAGCCGACAAACGAATTAGGTAACAGCTCATTACGATCCAGTTATAACCTCTAATCAATTCCGTGTATACAGAGTTAGAGACTACTTTAAGGCGCTTGAGTTACCATAAGACGCTGCCATCTTTAACTGCCAAGGTTATAGATAGGTTGAATGATTCCGACTTGCTCCCAAAGATTAAGGGAAACAAGAACAAGCCAGAGCATTCGCTGTCGTCATACTAATGAAAGCCAGTCTAGTAAGAATGTGTCAACAAGATTGATGACAGATAAATACTTGACGGCAGAGACTAACATTTCCGCTCCAGGATATAGCACCGCTCAACCCATTATAGACATAAACTAAGAGAGGCATTTGTAACACCTTTTAACAATATATTCTTAGTAGACACAAGATCAAAGAGGTATATAACTCCAGCTTCTATAGAAGGCGTACCAAGAGGTTGAATCCTAGAAACTGATCGGGACTGGGAATCGCGTTGGAAAATATCTCCTCTAACCGACGAAACCATAGATGGCTAGAAACATTTAATTGCCTATAATCAACTTCAATCCGATGGCGAGCTCCAAGACCAGAAGACCAATCTCGAACAGCCAAGCATCGTCTTCGCGTTGTCTAACGCTACTGGGGATGTCAGCAGTCAGGCTCACTATTAGGATCTATCTCTTTAATACTTCCAAGATAGAGTATGCAGATTCTACTATGCGCAAATTCATAGAGCTAGATTGCCAGATTACAGGCCGGGGTCTTCTTCGACGACTATTAAGACAGCACGGAGCACAACAGGTGTCTTACCGCCTTCACCAGCGACACCTACCACTGGTCCGCAAAGGAGTGACCCTATCTTTGCCTTGATTGCAATCGAGAAATTTTCTCTTCTGTCTCTAAATATACCCCAGGTTCGCATAACCACCAAAACCTACAGGCTCCCAGGCAAGCCTTGTTACCGCAAGCCCAAGCCTAGAACAGCAGAGCGAAAGGTGCAAGACAAGGCAACCCATACTTTCCCACACAGACGAACGGTAACTGAGATTCATGCGAGGGTCACGAAATGCATTGTACTATAGATAGATAAGGAGTCTCAAGCATGGCGATATTCAGCATTAGATAGTGGCTTGCTGAAGATATGTGAGATAAGTCGTGAGGGGACATTGATAAGAAACACAAAGGAAGGGAGAGCTAGATAAAGAGAGAGTATAAACAGATATAAGCTAATAAGAACTGGAGATTTCCGGGAACTACAACACGCCTATTTGATTGTGCTAGACTGAAGACCGCATCTGGTCGGTTGAGTAACATGCTTACCTCGTCTTTCCATGCTCCTATTAGAACAAACCTTTGACTCTGCGTGCTCTATGCTTGCAGTCCCATATCTCTACATATAAGTTGTATCACATGGTTATTATATACATTTATGCAGCTATCTTTAACCGATCAATCATTCGTACCTGCTAAGCCGCCAGTGTCTGATTCCCACAATCTACTAATCTACGACGACCATCGGGGACTATTAATTTCTCGGAGGTTATGGTGGCTAGAGTGGAATTAACAAGCCCTATGTAAATATTACGTTGATAGAATTTGTCCAAGTCTGTAATTACCTTCTCCAATACAACCGTCAGGCGTTAGTATATAAAATATAGTTTTGTTTCTAAGAATATAACATCTAGTTAGGCTGTCTCTTAGATAAAAGCCAGGCCTATAGACTTAGCTAAGTTAATAATTTTTAATAAAACTATTGTCTAACTATCCTTAATAGGCTCAGCGTTATGCCTATTCCCATTTGTCTATTCTATTAATAGTTGCATTCTATACTCCCTCAGCTATGCCTCGTCTATATAACTTAGATCCGAAACCTTAGAGACCTTGTTTCTAAGACCCTGGAGAGCGCTAAAACCCTCGGCGATTAAATAAGTGCCACTAATATATAAATATTTTCCACCCGCTTACTTTACTTAACTTGCTTTACTGATAATACTATCTACTGCACCAGCTTATATTAGTCTGTCTTTACCCTAAACGATATGGACAGGAGCTGATCCGTTCGGCAATAGGCACCAGCTCTGGTCGCCCATTTGTTGTTTCCCTTCTGTTCAAAGAAGACTTCCGGATAATAGAAGTCAAAATCCAAGGGAGGGCAAAGCCGCCCAGACAAATCACAGTACATAAGGTGGTAGATATCTATAGAGAACAATACCTGGGCTCGTTACGCGGTGGCTCTAAAACGAAAGGAGCACGGCTGCGATGAGTACTCGAATTTGAAAATGTAATTGTTTATTCACACGTGAGGCTGTCTGCAAACTAATAAGACTAGGCGCTGCCCATCAACAAAGAGCGCACCTAGTTTCGAGTTCTCACCGGGCTGTTATGTGTTGTTCAGCTCATAAACTAGCCGCGTCTTAGCTGCCTGACCGTCTAGTGTGGTTTCTATGAGGATGCCTGTGGCGTTGTCCGAGCTGGCGGGAAAGTTAGCGATATTATCAATACTAATTAATAGTGGCGTAGATTATGGGCTCTTTATAAAGTAGCACCACGCCTGGTTCCTTTGTTGCTGAAAGCAGCGGGTTAGCCACGATACTGTAGATATTATTTCTCTGGAGTATCCCAAACACAGACGGATACAGAAGAGAATGAGCTAAGTCGGTATTTTAGAAAAGCCTGATAAGCAATATACTATGCCGCGCACATAGATAGTTGCTATCTGTTGAATCCTAGGACGTCTTTCTATAAGCGAATTAGGTGTCCCGTAGCTTAGTATCGGCTGATTATGATGCTGAAACGCCGAGGACGGGTTGATAATTACTGCTCGGTTACCTAGAGATACAGGACGCGATGGTCGCCCTCTGTGTTGAGGATAGAGGTGGAAGGGTCTGCCTACCATACTGGATTCACTAAGTTTAGACCAAGACATACTGTTGCGAGGAACTAACCAAAGATTACTGGTTCAGACGCAGGTTTCGACATCGATGTGTGCCGAGTTTGTCTTATAACCCGTCGGCCTGAGATTATTATTAGGCTATCTCGAGCGGATATTCCTGGTGGGCGCAAGAAGCTATTCCTGTCTTTAGCAATCGGGCTGCTTAGAGATTGTTAAACAGGCGAGATTATTAACTCCGTGTCTCAAGAAAAAGCCTGTCTAGAGCAAGTGTCCTTCGGGATCAAACAAGCGTTAGCAATTTCTGGCCTCACCAGAAGCCTAGGCTGTCTAGAAGAGGGCTGGAATGAAAGGTATTACCAGTAGACAGCTGTAACGATCCGCTGTTCGAGCGTGTATTTATATTTACTAGTTTAGTTTAATATACAAGCAGTGTTCAATTAAGTAATGCAGTGAAGTCTTCTGTTTATCCTCATTTACTTGTTAACTCGTTTCACGGGTATTTATATTGCCCCGTCCGACCTCGCTTTTCATTCCGGTATTATTCCCAACCCGCAAATCTCAGGCGTTAATTGTCTGTTTTCACTCTGGTTCTTTAGATGAAGTGCTTGGTCTAGTCTGACGGGTTTCTGGCCGTCAAAACTTCCATCGAAGGTGGACTTTAATTTGAGTTTGTTCCTGGTCAGGTGATTTTTGTTTCTTGGGGTTGGCAGGTTCCGACTGCTAGATCACGTCTATCCCGTGGGCTCTTAAGGTCCTTCGCCGGCCGACCTTGGTTGAAGACTAGATCAGATGGCGAATTCGGCTGGGTAGGATATCTGCCGGAACGAGCAAGAGACAAACATGACGAGCTAGGAGACAAAGTGACAGGGGTCTGGGGTAACTGAATTTCAACTCACAGGCAGCTGGCGATAGAACTAATCACAAGCGACACTCGCTGGGATCGCCTGATGCTATAGATGGTTAATTAAACAACTTACACTCACGCCTTAAACCCTGCACTTATTGCAGCTTGTCCTTATTCTTCCAAGGTATCATGTCTTATGGTGGTTATCTACCGTTATAAGAATAGTGATATTGGTTAGTATCAGCGGCAGGGACACGGATATTAGGAGAGCTATAGAAAGGGTCCCGCAGGTCTTTAATAAGCTCTCGTCGGCTGTGAATAAGGTAGGAAACAACCTTCCCACTTCTGTTCTTGAAGCTAGCAATTGTTCCTATGAGACGAAGATGCTCCAAACTTCCGTCATCAGCTTGTTGCATATGGCCTCCCCCCGCGTGTTGACACTACCCAGGATGGCACAGGGTCGGCCCGTAGGCGTTCCATGTACCAGGTGGTATTGCCCGCTTATAATGCCTCCTTCGCCTGATAGTTGGGGACTTTCCCTATAGAGGCGCCCCCTATCGCGGATAATTATAGAAGATATAGAAAGGAGCGGTATTAATGTATCACTAAACTAAAGTAGAAACCAATAAGAAGCCCTGCAAGTGTCAAAGCCGCTGCGGCATTCTATACTCGGTGCGCGTTGCACGACGGGGATACAGTAGGGCCTAGTGTAAGGGTATAGAGGTAAGTCTTTTTTGCGTCTGCGATTGAATCTCCGCCTTCCGCCAAAACCAGCTCAATAGCCTTAATAATGTGCGCATGGTCAGGTTACTGATATGGTCTAACTTGACGATGTTATTAAACTCCTCCCTTCTGTCTATAACAAATAACCAACATATATGATTCCTCGTCGCTATGCATATAATATAATCCTTATATTTCCGCTCTCATTATGGCATTCTTCAGAGTGAGTTATAATACTCTCCCAAGCTGTGCCCGTGTCTGTACTACTCTGGCCAAGGCGTCTTGCCTGATGCCGCTCCCTCCTCCTCGCAATAGACTGACGCCGCCGGATGTCCCCTTACAAGCTACCATATCGGCTTTCGAGAGGTAGTCGACGCTCGGGCACAAACCTGGAACTCGCTTTGCTCTCGTTAGTCTACAAGTTCTGGTGGGAGCGGCTATAGTGTCCCCTTAATATCTGCTTCCTCGATGTCTCCAGGCTAAGGCGGACTAGTTTTAAGCCAAGATATTAGGAGAAAGCTACTTAGAACTATACACTCTTAGTAAACTCATGACCCGTGTTCTGATGTAGCGGTCTGTTGACTTCCGATTCATAATTAGTGTTATAGCTATAGTAGCAAAAAGCAACACGGCTCCGATGGCTCCCCGGTTTCGATCCGCGTTGTTAGTGATGGGCGCAGTGAATAGGTCTAACTTCCTTAAGTCATCAGCGGAGGAAAGAGTGCTAGCTATTACTATACCGTCATAGTTTCGATGGATATGGAATCTCCCATGGCATGCCAGTCTAGGCCACCGTCATGTAGATTGCATTCACGAGTGGGCCACAAGCCTTGGAAGCTCAATCGACCTTCTCAAATTTAAATTCGGGGTTCGACAAGATTTTATCGAGGAGCACAGCTTTATTCCCAATAGAGCTCGATTCTGTTATGCAAAAGATGCGGCTAGATGAGACGAGCACGCCTGTCCAGACGCTTTTCAAAACAAACGCTCCCAGGAGGCGTGAGGGCCTATCAAAGTCGAGATGTGAGGATCAATAAGGCATTGGTGGATCGGGAAGGCCACCCGCTGAGACCTAGCTCGGGCGGCAAGGCTACTGAACCACGGTCTCGAGGGGGGAGAACGAGAGAAGCCCGATGGGAGGAGGAGTGAGGTTATTAGGTTCTAACAATCAAAGTTGGTTGTCTACGCAAAGTGCAGAGCACGAGCAGAACGGGAGAGAAATGTTGTAGGATAAATGCAGAAATAAGGTAAGAAGCAGCATTAGTTTGTTATTTGAATAAATGGAATTATATTCTGTCGGGTAATAAGAACGGCTGGTAAGACTAAATGATCCCTAGCTGAGCTCTGCTCAGGCAATTAACCTCCTCTTCTATGCTAAACCCCTACAAACCCTGTTCTATCGATAGAGTGTATATTGGGGAAATCGAGGCGAAGGAGGGGTTAGAAGGCTTCTTTCCCGCCTCGTCAAAGCTCGGCAGCACTCAGGGCATGTTTGAAGAACATCCCCGAAGATAAGGGAGCTTCTCCAGTCGAGAAAGCGGCAGCATATCATGAGCACCAGGAATCTCGGAGTAGCTCGAAGTGTGCGTCGGCACCGCGTCGAGGCTTAGAAGCCGGTTAATTAAAGCTCACATTCACACCATTCCTATCCGTGTCCTAGTGTCGAACGTCCTGAGTTCGTATATTCCTTGGTCAAGTTGCAGGTTACTTCAGCAGCTGCTTCGATGCCGTCTTAACGGACAACATGATCATCATCTCTGCTGAGTAGTCTAGTAAATGGCTTACATCTAGCTGCATCTTAGCGATTGGGTCCCGAAGTTGACGGCTGTTCCCGCTCAGTCCGGCACAGTCCGACGTTATCAAGCTACGCCTCAGGAGTAAGTATCACGCCCGCTCGTTGGTTAGTATTACTCGTAGGAAGCTCTATTATCCTCGTTCTCGCGTTTAAAGTAACCCTAACCCTTGGACCCCATCGCGTCAAAGAGACGTGAAATCACATATGAGTTGTCTGATGAAGGGTTGGAAGCGGAAGGCCCCAGAAGTCAGGCTCTAATTAGTCCAGACTGGAACACCAATCAAATAGTATACTTACACAGAGGCTCTACAACTCACCGACGCAACAGATGCGGCGCCTGTTATCACCGTTCGTCCAAGTACACACACCAGTAAGCCCCATTATTAGCCCAGCTTCCCAAGTTTGTAATCTAAGACAAGTATATTTAACCCTTACGGGGATTTAACATTAGACTAAAGAGACCTTGGCGGGCTTACATGGAGGCTTCAGGCACTGATAGCTACCAATTTCCTTTCCACAACGGTTAAAATATCAGCGGATAAGGAAAGATATGTTAGAAATGGCAGGAGTTAAGTACTAAGAATCGACAGGGTAAGTAAATTTTAGGTGTATTATGCTTGGGACTCTCCCTCTACTTCCATGGAAGGCAGCAGTGCTTCTGGGTTGCACAAAAATTAGGTCGGGTGTTTTAATTACCGAGGCTTACAAGAGATACTTTAATAACCCAAAGTCTTATCGTCAGGGAGCCATCACGGCGTCCATGACACAAGACGCCAGTTATATACTATCACTCTGGCCCCCTTGTTGCGTCACTTTCAGCCTCTTCTCTAGCTGAAGAAGGTGATTTCTCCTCCTCTCGCGTTTCCCTCTCTTATCAGGCCTTCCCCTCCTCCATACTCATGCGCGGAGCGAAGGCGAGTTCCGGGTCTATCGCAGAGTCGAATCCCCACTCGAATTCTTAGGGTTAGGGTTGGGGTTGGGGTTGGAGTTCGTTACTACCGCCCGTGCCTCTAGCACTAAATTATAGTAGCGCAGATTGCAACCTTTAGAGTCTAGTCATAGATGTTACGCATAACCGCACTGTCGGGAATTTACACCCTTTGCCTTGAGGAGGTAGGGTGAAGCTGTATAGCTTCGTCTTGCCTGACGACAAGACCCAGTCCCCATTATCTGCATCTTTCTTATGCCCTTCTCGTGCAAACAGAACATGATGGTGGGGAGCGTCAAGCCAGTTATTCGATATCTGCCTAAGGCTTAGTCGATCTAGTTTAAATAGATAATGCTATTGCGCAGCCCTAAATGAAATGCAGGCCGCCATTCTAGAGCTGCTTCCGCCTGCCGACCTGTTGTCTATGAGCACGGTTAATAAACAAAATAACAGTATATTCTTTATTGCGCTTACTGACCTATGTTGTATGGCTATTACAACTCGATCGTGAGTCGATATAAGATCCTACATGCACTTATATTTGACTGCCGAATAGGCCTGGCGCGGTTTGCTGGGTTACTAGAGGCTCGCTCGCGCGCCTCGCTGGGCATTTTTCCTGTCCATCTCTGGCCGATATTCCCATCTACTCTTAATGTCGGAGTGCGCTAGAGGCCTTTTGGACTTAGATATAATGGAGAGCAGATGAGAGACAGCCAGGGCTGTTAACCCCTGAATGCTCCGAGTTGATAGAGGAAGCTAAGGATGTACTAGCATCTCTGCTATAAACGCTGAGGCTTCTATTGCATAATGAGCTGTTAGTCAGGCTGTTTCTGTGGTGATCCTCGCTCTTCTCTGTGTTCGCATTGCGAGTCGTCAATAGTGGCCGCCCGGGGGACACTGCATCTTGCGGAGGGTTTGCGGTACGAGCCGGATCCGAGCCCCGCACGGCACGGCCCGCTCTGGACGGCCCGCTGTGGAGATGGCCCCCACCACACGCGGCCCAATTAATGCGCAGTCCCGTACCACTCTGCTCCCAGGGGTTTGTGCTTCTTCTGTTATGATCCAGTCTTCCGGGTTTATATACGTCCTACCACCTGCGTTATTTCGTATAAATTTGTGTCCAGTACGAATTTTAACCCTCTCGTTTGATATCCGGCGTTACATAATGACCTTTTGGTATTACCTGGCTCAAACGAGGGAGACTGTCAAGGGGTTTAAAGCGTTATGTGTAGATAAACGGAAGAGACTTGATTTAGTACATCGGGCTCTAACCTAATCCACCCTTATGGGGTGTGTGTGCTAGTTACGGGGTCTATAGAGACGGATTTCACATAGTAATTCTAATCCCTTTGATTAGGTGATGTGTCAGGGGCGGGGAACANNGTTTCTTAACTTAAGCCTTAACAGAGACTAATACCCGCTGATTTAATACTAGATTAAGTACCTCCCTAGAAAAGACACACAAGAAAGCCTTTCCTAGTCTTTATAGATCTAGACTTACTCTTTTATACCCCGCTATCTAACAGTATAATTATGTTGTCTAGGTCTAAGAGGTTATTATTATTAGTA
>JABCKW010000949.1:0-11978 GCA_014824385.1 Fusarium cyanostomum
GTGCTTGTTTGGGGCAAGAAGGGGACGTGTGAAGGATGTGAAGGGTCAGCAAAGCACAGTAAGGAACCAGCCAAGGGCCAAAGACAGCAAGGGCAGGTGAAAGTCGGGTCACAATTGCCTTTGGAAGAAAAAAAATGGCATGACACGATTGTCGCCAGCAGGCGGAGGCAGGTCGGGGGCAGGCGCCGCAGGACCTGATGAGGAGACAGAAATGGGCTGATTTCGCGGGAGATTTTGCTGGCGCGCTGCCACACGATCCACTCAGTCGACACGGTTGACACGGTCCACTGGGTCTATTTTCCAAGGACCCTTTCCTCACTCAACTGTTCTTTTCTGGACTTGAGGGGCCCACACTCTGCAGCGCCGGCTCCGTATGTGGTGACGATTCTGATTGGCCGAAGGCTGACAAATGTGCCCGGTTTTGGTCAACCCCCCAGAAAAGAAGAGAAAGGCTGCTTGCAGCTCAGCGCAAAATTGATATTCTTCAATGCTGCATCTCCGTGAAATGCGGAATATAATCGTCTGAGCCTAGACCAATTGATAGTCTAAAAGCGAGCTAGAGTTCATGCCATGTAGCAAGATAAGGGGAAGAAGCAACAACAGCGAAAGGTAGGTCAAGGCTGTGCGCCCAGACCAGTTCTCACCACCACCAGATACATCAAGCAAGACACAAGCCGTTGAACCCGTGCCACGCGCGCGCCGCTTCTGAACGAATCCACTCCTGCACCTGCTAGCTCCGATCCAAACCTGTGTGGTAGACTAATGTGTGTCCCCCTCTATAGGTACTCTATAGTAGGGATCGGGTACATTGTGCGTAATATTTTGTGCAACACCCAGTCCGCTTTTGCTAACCTCTTCTACCCTTTTGGTATATAGTGTAGTGAGCTGGACAAGGCCAGGACCTGAATGATGGAGCATCAGGGTCTGATGTGGCCTCATATTGAGTTCTTCCGACTCTTACAGCAACTCGGGGCTTCTAGGCCAGGACGAGGCGAGGACATGCATACGTACACGCAGGGCCGTGATTAGATGGAGCCATGGGCAGCGTGGATAAGGCGGATCCAGCCCATCTCACACCGGTCGTTCCCAGACATTCCGTCAGATAGATGATGGGCTGGACCAACTCACAGATGGCTCAGTAGAGGTGATCCCAAGTAGATGGGATACTACGTGGGGGACTCGGGGACTCGGGGACTCGGGGCCTTCTGCAGCAGAGCCAGCATGGATGGGCCTCTTGTCCGCGCACTAGCTCGTCTGGTCTCGTCTCGTGGAGCTCTCTTTTCTTGATCCAGATGGGATCTTGACGCAGACAAGTCTTGGCTTTCTGCTCCATACTACCAACCTTATGTAGTCGACGCCAACCCGTAGCATATGGGGCATTTCCGCAGCGTCAACTGCATGGGCTGTAAATCCAAAACTTACTATTACTGCAGGTCGTTGAGTAACACCGCCTAGGTTACCAGATGATAACGCCTGGGTTCTCCTTGCTTCTTCTGTCATCTCCTGTCATCTCCTGTCATCCAGCCGTTGGGGCCCCCCAGTCCTAGCCCCGCAGATGCGTCCTACCCTATATGCTGCCTTGGAACATTCCCAACTGTCAAATTGGCAATGGGTCCCTCGCCCCGACATGCAGCGGACGATGATCATCTCATGATGGTCCGGCAGGCTGGATCCCCTGCCTAGCCCCAGTTCCACTCTAGATGCTGCCGCAGTCGTTTTTGGCATGTGCTGTTATCAAGTTGACGCCGGGCCGCTGTGGTACGAACGCACCTCGCCTATTGGCGGCTTGCCGCCTCGTTCTGACTTCCAGATTGTCTTCATCCTTTGTCTTGACTATTTACATACACGCCTATCGGCCGACCAATGGATCGAATCACCCAACGCATTTCATGCCTGTCAATCACTCGAGCCCGACAACATAGGCACCTTATTGGACTCACGGATGCGCTCACTCAGGCGCAAAGCCAACAGCTAACAACTATCACCAACACCAGCAGACATACCTCAGCCTAACCAACTCCAAAAGGCAGATACGTATGCACGTGCGTTGCAGTGCTGTAGCATCGCAGTGTTGCACGATGCACGGGCCTGCTTCTCTTGTCATTTCATATCGGACACTGAGAATCTCACACCGGAGACAACCAGGAAACGAATTCGGACATATGCAACCAAGCTCATACGCACGCCCTCTCTCTTCCACGCAAGCTCCGCCTGTTCTTGTCGGACCTTTTTCTCGCCGAAGACAGGACCTGGCCCACCTCGAATCCCCGTTTACCAGTTCCAAATACCTCGCCTGAAGTCGATTGTGGCAGCACCATCATCAGATAGATCCCTTCTGGCTGCCTCTATCCGGCTGAAAGATTTTCCTTATTCCTCTTTTAATCACTGTGATTATAATCGGCATTGAGATCTAGACGTCGTACGGTCCATTAGTCAAGTCATGCAATCTACACCTTGACTTGGTCTCTGAACTCCCCACTCCATTTTCTTGGCTTCCTCTCTCCCCTGTGTGACAAACACATCAAAATGCCCTTATCGAGACATCCCCTGCTTCAGCCTGTAGCATCAACACTTTAGCTAAGACTGGCTAACCCTCTCCAATCAGCTTGGATCATGCTCTTAACAATACCTATCCTAGGCGCCCGATACCAGCACCGTGCTCTCGCTTGTATTATTTTCGCCGCTCTTGATATGCCGGTCGTCTTCATAACCAGCGTCCACATCCTCAATCACCTGCCGGCCCCTAAAGTTCTTCATGTACGACTGCCCCCTGGCCCTCAACGGAATCGTATACCAATCTGGCAACATCCGGAGAGCGGACAGTGTAGTCCCGGTGCCGGGAATCACGACGTGCCCGCTACGCCCGGTTAGAACTTGCTTGACCACGGCGTCAGCCACCGACTCAGGCTCAAGCTGCGGCATAAGAAAGCCAGTCTTTTGGTCATAGCCTGTAAAGAGGGCTGTCTTGGTATGGCCTGGGTGAACCACAACGGTCCGAACCTTGGGTGCGTCGTATCTCGTAGTCAGCTCAGCCGTCAAGCCTTCGTGAAAGGCTAGGGCGGCCGCCTTAGAAGCTCCATAGTCAACCATGTTAGGAATCGTCAACCAGGCTGCGTACGATGTCACAGTAACAATCATTCCATGATTGTTAGCGACCATATTGGGGACAAATGTCCTCGCCGTCCAAAACGGCGCAAGCGAGTTGACGTCGAAAGTGAAGCGGACGTCAGCTGGTTGAGCTTCCAGGACCGTCTTGCCCCGGGCTACACCAGCATTATTGATAACGACTGTCGGGTGCCCGACCTGCGCCTTGATATTTTCAGCTACTGCTTCCACATTCTCTGGCGAGCGAAGGTCGCATTGGAAGTGGTGCACGTTCGCCGCTATTCGCCTTGAAGTTAGCATCATTCTTATTCGGCTAGCACCCCTTGTGCAAGGGTGTGATATCAAAACGGAAGGGGGCCCGGACAGACAGCAAAAGACATGGGCTGGACATCGAGCACCACGACCGTCACGCCCTGCTCATCGAGCAACTTGACGATGCGGCCGCCAATGCCTCCGGCGCCGCCAGTTACCAGCACGATCTCGCGAGACCAGTCGTACTCGTCGCTGACCCAGTTGTTTCGGGTCTTCCCCGACACCCAGCCACTGGCCCAGCGGGCGAGCGCGATGCAGAAGAGCGTCTTCAGGTGACGAGAAGCCGCGGAGTGGAGAATTTCAAAGTCCTGGCCCTGCTTTGTGAAGCGGGCGAGCAGCAAGACGGGAAGTAAGAGAGCCGGGTTGAGCGCTGTGTGGCGGATGAGACGAAAGACAACGTCGGCACAGAAGCCTTCGCGTGGGATAAGGCCTTGGTGCATCGGCATGATGGGAGCTGGAGATGAAGCTCGGCGGGGGTTCAATGGGCGTTTATGTGATGAAGCATATATCGCCAATTCGCGAAAGGAAAGCCAGAGTCACATACTCAATTGCGGGTTTGCAGTAGGAATGTGGATTTATAAAGGGATCAATGGATGGAGGGCCTCATTTTCAAGAATATGACAGCTTTCGTGCTTCCGGCTCGCAGGTCTCCCATGCAAATCCTTGGAACCTCATGCGTGATCTTCACGAAGGCGCTCTCCAAAGCCGAGGCTCTCATCCACGAAGAGCTACCAGCTCGCAGCTGTTTGCTTTGCTTCGCACTAGAGGCGAGCAAACTGCTTGCGGGGGACGGAGAATCTGGGGTATTTGGGGAAAGCTATTCGTCAGGGTTCCAGTCGAAGCTCTTACCCGAGACACCACCTTTGTTTGCTCATGGGCTAGCAGAGTGAAGATGCAGCTGTGGGATAACAACAACAGCCTCGGCGAGCTGCAGTGACCCCGCAATGATCACCGGGATATTCCTCAGCGAGAGCCGCTTTCAGAGTTGGAGGATGGGAGCGACTTGTGAGAGGCTGGTTGGTTTGGCGATGTGGTGACCCGCATTGGTTAGCGGAGTTTTGTGATCAGTTGGTACCAAACTTAGGTAGGTAATATCAAGCCGGCGTGAGTAGGCTATTTCAACAGCTATTGTTCACAGTGTCAATCAATTGGATGCCCTCTGACAGAAAACGGGAGCGATTCGACAAGTGTTGTATACAGAGGGAAAAAAAGAAGTCTTAACATTAAATATATCAGACTGCTACACAGAGCCGATATGTGTCTACTCTACAAGGCCGTAACTGCATATGCCATGATGTTTGGCCCAACCATATGTAGGCTTCTGAGGCTTTATCACCCGTCTCAATCTCCGTTGGCTCATTGCTTTCTCCGCATAATTTCTTCATACAACAGCAACTCATTTGATAGCGCATCACAAAATGGTCGATCGTCGTCCGCTTTGATTGAATTGGTGACGGAGATGGGGACATCGGTGCAGAGAGCAGTGGTAACTTACCCCCTCCGAGGGGAGTGTCTGGCTGAGGGGCATTCAGTACGACGAAGCCAGAGAGAAAATCTTGCTGTTGAAGATGGTAAAGTTCTCTGCCAGCGACGATCCGATCAGGAGCAGCGCCGTTACGAGTCGCTGTGACAGTATCATAGTTACGAAGCATGGGGCCGCCCAAATCTAGGAGCAGCAAAACGGAAAGACAAACGCCAAAGGCATCATCGTGGCACAAAGTGGATATATCTATGTATCATCTGAAACTGGAGATTTCGATGCGATCAGGTTTCTGTAACAAGGAGGTTGTACCTTGGACACACGTTTGAGGAGGGACATATTCGTACCCTAGCTTATATTAGATAATATTTGTAGTTTATATTTTATCAGCTATTAAGACTACTCTACTCTGCATAGATGATCAAATAATATAATTAAGAAGGTATGAGTTGGGATTACATTGTAGCCCGCTGTTAATAGGCGAGTTGGTACCCCGGCTTGCATCGGACAGTTTGGAACTTGTTGAATGCAGTAGGACTGCAGACCCAGGTACCGAGATCATCATGCCGTCTGGCATGGCATTTAATTAAAACCAACAGGTCGCGTCTGTGTTGTCTGAGATCCAAAATCGCATCGATCGGTTGTGGCGGTCGGGTGGAAACTCCCACCTGCGAGCCCGCCACTGCGACAGTCTTTTCTGTGATCAACCATTTGCGATTTCCGCTTTTTGGCCAACTTTGTTTTTAGTTTATACCGACGGCACTCTCCGACGGCCGAGTAAGGCGCCCACTCTTTGTGGTTCTAGCACGGACGTGGATTTTCCTTCGTGGAGCTGTTGACGACAACGTGCTATCAACATCTATTAATCAAACAGTGATTTTTGCTGGGTTGTGTTATCGATATTTGATGACATGGAACTCGATGTGGGTTTCCGGGTTTTACTAAAGGAGCTTAGTCGTTTCTCCGACTCTTGATATTCGCTTAGGTTATTAATTAACCCCACCAATCAACCGCGGAGCATCGCTGGTCTTTGACCACTCTCATCAGAAGCCCCCAGGATACATACCTACCTTCCTTTTGACCTGTATTCCCTGTGAACCTAACTACACCATGCCGTCGCCGTGGCTATTGAGATTTTTGTCGCGGTATGGTTCTTCTTTATGGCGCTGCCCTGGCGCTGCGGCCCGGCCGGTCTATTCTCAGCGGCGCCTCATGAGCGCAGCCGCTTCGTCATCCTTGGCTGGTGTACGAGACCTACTCAAGGTCTCGGACGAAGTAGCCGATGCTGTTGCCAATAACAAGCCTATTGTGGCCCTCGAGTCAACTATCTACACTCATGGAGCCTTGGGAAATGATCTTGCCCGCGAGCATTCGGATCTCGTCCGTAACAATGGAGGCATCCCTGCTATTATCGCCATTGTGGACGGCGTGCCCAAAGTTGGTGCATCCGCGGAGGATATCGTTCGAATGATTGAAAGTGGAAGTGCTGTCAAAGCATCTAGAAGGGATATTGCCTACCTCGTGGGAATGGTAAGCTGAAGCCTGATTGGACTAATAGCATCGACAGCCTTCATTACATCACAGCCCTATCACCACATCCCCTATGGGTGATGCCTTGTTTCCTTACATGACGCCAGCTGCGTAACCATGACTGGGAGGGCTAACTGAGGATTGTCTGTAGGGTTTGACAGGACGCAAGATCCATGGCGGCACAACCATCTCTGGAACCATGTTACTAGCAAGGCTAGCTGGTATCCGAGTCTTTGGTACTGGTGGCTTAGGTGGTGTCCATCGTGGAGGTGAAGACTCGATGGATGTCTCTGCTGATCTTACCGAGCTGGGCCGGACCCGGGTCGCCGTCATCAGCAGTGGCTGCAAGGGGTTTCTTGACATCCCGAGAACCCTAGAGTTCCTCGAGACCCAAGGCGCTTATGTATCGACCTTCGCAGATGGTAGGTCAGGCAAGATTGACTTCCCCGCGTTCTGGGCTCGGGATAGTGGTGTCAAGAGCCCTTCCGTCGTTAACAACGAGAGGGAGGCCGCAGCCATTATCTTGGCCCAGGAGAAGCTCGGTATCGAGTCTGGCTTGCTCTTCGCGAACCCAATTCCCGAGGAGTACGGCATCCCAGCCCCAGAAATGCAGTCTTATATCGAGCAAGCTGTCAGAGAGGCAAACGAGAAGGGCTTCACTGGAAGCGCCAACACTCCGTATATCTTGGGCAGGCTAAAAGAGCTCACGGGAGAAAAGGCTGTCGTTGCCAACAAGGTGCTGGTGACGTCCAACATCACCCGAGCCACGAATATCGCTGTTGAGCTGTCGCGGTTAATGTCTTCTAGTTCTGAACCCGTGAAGACTTTGTAAGTGCAGTGATGGATGGTCTCGGACGTAACTCTAATTGTAGCAATAGCAAAGCACCACCTGCTGCTCCACCTGCTCTTCCCACACAGCCCAAAGAACCTGATGTCACGGCCGATGGTAAGGTCGACATCCTTGTCGCTGGGTCCGTAGCTATTGACCTGAGCTGTGATTATGCCGCTCCCAAGTCAGGCGACGCCTCGCCAATCCTCCATACCTCGAACCCATCCTGCATTAGCCAATCCATCGGAGGAGTCGGCCATAACGTCGCGCTTGCTGCCCACTCCGTTAGTAAGCTCGCCCGAGTTCGACTGTGCAGTATGGTTGGCGATGACGTGTAAGGACAACTCTGAAGAGGCGACTCGAACAATAATAGCTGACTGGTAGATGTAGGGCTGGCAAGACTGTTCTAAACGGTCTGAAGGCCTCGAGCCTAGATACAACCTATATTCGACAACTCGGGCATGAGTATCACGGCTCGAACAGGACAGCTCAGTATGTTGCCGTCAACGACGTGAACAAGAACCTAGTTATGGCCATGGCTGATATGGGCATCTTCACAAACCACTCGTTCCCAGAATACTGGAAATCGGTTGTACGAGGCACTAAACCCAAGTGGCTAGTGGTCGACGGCAATTGGAGCGAGAAGGATATCCGAGCCTGGTTAAAGGCAGGCCAAGACCAAGGCTGCAAGGTCGCCTTCGAGCCGGTGTCGACAGCCAAGTCGATGAACCTGTTTTGTCCCCAAAAGGGCCACCCAAAACTTCGAGTCTTCCCAAAGCCTACTGTTGACATCGCATCGCCAAACAGTTATGAGCTGGCAGCTATGTATTCTGCAGCTCGTGAGAATGGCTACCTCGACTCTCCTGAGTGGTTCGACATAATCGATTCTTTCGGCATGCGGGGCGCCCGAGATCGCTTCGTCAGGCTGACCTCGGCAGAGTTGACTGATGCAGGTGTCCCCGTGCAGTCTGTCCAACTCCTCCCTTACATCCCCACCATTGTGACGAAGCTTGGGCCACAGGGTGTTCTGTTAACTACCATCCTTGGCCGAGACGATCCCCGACTAAAAGACCCAGACTCCGAAGAGTATATCCTCGCGCGATCAACTAGTGACCACCCCAGTGTTGGTGGAATCTACATGAGGCTCTTCTCCGCCGCGGAGAAGGTCAAGAAGATTGTATCTGTCAATGGTGTTGGAGACACCTTCTTTGGCGTCTTGATCTCTGGTTTAGCGCAGGGTGGCAAGGTTGAGAATCTGATAGATATAGCGCAGGCGGGTTCTGTTCTCACGTTGAAGTCTCATGAGTCTGTGAGCCCTGACTTGCATAGGCTGGAAAAGGTTCTGGGACAGGCAGCAGCACAGTGATGGGAAACTGGCGGTGGTACGCGAGTTAAAGGCATCTACGATGTAAACATCTTATATTTCCAAGGGTTAGGGTTATCAGCCTCTTGGTATCTAATACACATGATTGGTCAGAACCCCACGACCCCACTGGCAATGTGAGCCTATCGTTATCCGTCGCTCATGCAAGGCTGAGAAGACCCTCTAAAAAAATTCCACGCTGGTGAACATTTCGCCCAACCTAGAAACCGCAGTCTTCCGCCCGTCTCCAGTCAAGCAGCAACAATGGCGCCACCCCAAGACGAAGACATGATGGATCCCTCGTCCTCCGAGATCGAGTCCCAGCCGGAGTCGGAAGATGAGGTTCTGCAGAGGAAGCCGACCATTGCACTCTATGACAAGGACTCAGACGAGGAAGAGTTGGAGCGCCTTGTTCTAGGTAACAAGGCGGGCTTTCGGGCGCAATTGTTCAAAGATGACGGGATCTTCGACACCAGCCGAGAAGTGGAGGGCAAGGAGCTTCAGCTTGCTGAGAAAGACACTGGTGAGCTAGAACATATCGAAGATACGGACCTTTTCATGTTCGACACGGGCACCGGGCAGAGCACGACTGCAGATTTCGCAGAGGCTGCTCAGACCGTCGGTGGCAACGCCCCTGTCTGGGAAGACAGCGACGACGATAGATTGGCAATCTCTCTTGCCGGAGCAACTCGGTTGCGAAAGCTCCGGGCAACGGAAGCAGAGGATCTCGTCAGCGGCACCGAGTACAGCAGGAGATTGCGACAGCAGTACCTCAGACTAAACCCTTTGCCAGCATGGGCGCGCGAAGCAAATGGCCGTCCAGCTAAGAGGATGCGACGGTCTTCTGCAGCGTCCGATTCTTCGGATTTGAGCAGCGGTTCGGACTCGGAGATCTCTGCACAGCCTCTCGAGAAGTTTCTTCGCGACGTGAATTGTCTGGCTGGAGCTGGATCAACAAAGAAGCGACGACTACGACCTGAAGTTATCGATATTCAACGGACACGAGAGATCCCAGACAAACACCAAGCCCCCGTCACCTGCCTTTCCTTCCACCCTGAGTACCCAGTCCTCCTGTCGTCGAGCACAGCATCTATTCTGTATCTTCACCACATCGCACCCTCCGCTCACCCTACGCCCAATCCCCAGTTGACATCGGTACAAGTCAAGCAAGTCGACGTTCGAAGGGCGGAATTCATGTACCCCAAAGGCGACAAGGTGTTTTTCGCTGGACGACGGAAATACTTTCACCATTGGGATCTTCAGTCGGGAGCTGTGCAGAAGACGACGCAGATTCTCGGACATCAGCTCGAGCACAAAACTATGGAACGATTCAAACTCAGTCCATGCGGACGATACATGGCGATTGTGGCTTCTACCAAGAAGGGCGGCGGTATCATCAACATCTTGAACACAACGTCTATGCAGTGGATTGCGGCCGCCAGACTTGTAAGTCGAAACGGCATTGCTGACTTTGCCTGGTGGAGCACGGGAGATGGAATGACAATCCTGGGCAAGGACGGCCAAGTAGGCGAATATGGCATGAATAGTCGCTCGTTCGTGGGAGTCTGGAACGACGAGGGCTGCGTCGGCGGCATCGTCCTCGCTCTTGGCGGTCATCAAGGTCCAGCCTCTCTAGGTGAGGACCGCTGGGTCGCCGTCGGTTCCAACAGCGGTATCACCAATATCTACGATCGCAACGAGCTCGTCGTACCCAATGCAGAGGAGGCACCCATCAAGGAGAGGCCGACGCCTACGCGAGTCTTTGAGCAACTCGTCACGCCCATCACTCACATCACCTTCTCGCCCGACGGTCAGCTCATGGCTTTTGGAAGCCAGCACAAGAAGGACGCGCTGCGGTTGGTGCATTTGCCGACCTGCACAGTTTACCGCAACTGGCCGACAGAGCAGACACCCCTGGGGAGAATCTCGGCGGTTGCGTTTGGGAGGCAGAGTGATTTGTTGGCGGTTGGCAATGACACTGGGAAAATTCGATTGTGGGAGATCAGGAATTAGGTATTTAATGAACATGAGACGGCGTACGAACATTTACAAACTTCAGTGTGCTCTTCCTGCCTCGCTGTACAGCAGTACCTGACTAGTTGCCCATATCCTTCAACAGGTTTCTGAGTGGACTTCCTTTGAGAAGTTTGCGCTTGGGGAAGCAGTACTGTTTCTTTCTCGTCCAACGAATCAAAGCCCATCTGTTCTTGAAGAACTTTACATCGCTGGGCTTGTCCTTGCTTTCCAAGAATTGTTTGATATTGACGTTTACACTTTGAAGTTCCTAGATACAGTCAGAATGCAAATTGTTCAACCCCTTGACTTCTACCAACGTACCTTGCGGCACTTGGTTTTGCTTGGAAGGTCGCTAGGGAGACCAAGGTCGGCACAGAGCCGCTGATAGTCTTGCAGGGTCCCTTTCTGAAAGTAGTTGTTCCACTGGGTCATAAGGCATCCGAACTCATTGTCGAACTCGGATGGCGTTGCGGATCTGAGAGTCATTGCCCCGAGAGCTTCGACTATCTCGTCCGCTGCCTCCTCTTTGGTGCGGTAAGGCATAGCTGCTACTGCGCCCAGGTTGGGAGCTTTCGTCTAGATGTTTGCTCGGGGGTTGGATAGGAATTGCTTCTCGGAGGGACTGGATAACTTTAGGTTGACGATGTGCGATGGAAGAAGCAGACGAGATATACGCAAAATTAAACCATGAAATGATTGCGAAATCCATTCACAGTGAAACAACTCGTAAAGTGAATGGCGTAGATGTACCCACCCACATTTATACAACGTACGTACGTACGTTGCCGCCCGCTGAGATGCCATTCCCCGCCGCAAAGGGCTTGACATCACGTCCTCGATGCGAGTCACCGCTTTGATCCACGAGTAGACGATACTTCCTATTTTACAAAGTCACTTTATCCATGACCTCTTTCAATAGTGTTGGGTAGATCAAGTGGACCTACTCGCACGCATCCGCCGCTCACAATAAGCCGGCCCAGACCTGGACTATGACCCAATGCCTAACACACATTTTAAAGATTTACTGAGAATATCCCCGATAATTAGGAGGACTACTTATCCTTACCCAAGTGTGCAGTTCCGTCATACCTGCGCTACGTCTTATGCGAGGTATGACCCTTGGGGGTTTAAATCCCTCCAACAAATGCACATACCTATGTAAACTAACTTGGACGTTACTTGACGTAAAAAGTTCTCTTTAGTACTTACCACACTCCACCAAGGTAAGTTTGCTTCACAGATGTTTTGATCTGGAGTATAGGAAGCGAAGTGATATTTGAAATAGTGTTGATCTTCATGAATAACGTTCAAATCACTAAATGCAGCTGATCGGCTTCCGTAGC
>JABCKW010000951.1:0-15272 GCA_014824385.1 Fusarium cyanostomum
CCCCCCCTCCCTCTTCCTCGATTATCGTCCCCTCGCAGAAAGAGTCTGTCTAATGCAACCTGAGGTGGGGTTGGAAGAGATGAAATCTGTTGGACTAGTTTGGGAAGGTATGGAAGTTGTCATGGCCAATTCAGCCGGCCTCCTCTCCTGAGGCTGGGTCGGTCTAATAACTTACAGATATAAGCATGCTTCTAACCTCACCTGCAACCTTCTTTTGGTTTTACTTCACCTCTCGCATTATCCCCAGCCTCTCATCACCCGGTCACCCCGAGATTGGCCTTGACTATACTTCAGTAACCAACTCGTTCAGGTTACTTAATACCCTCGCTCAACCACGATACCATCGCTTGCTCACAGCTTGCACTCGTTCCTACCCTCGTTCAAACTAGAAACCTCCCTCACTTCCTTCGCTATGAAGTTTAGCGCTGCTCTCCTGGTCTTGGCCACCACGGCCCTGGCTCAGAACATCCGAAGAGGAGGGGACGAATACAGTGATGATAACAACAACGGAGGAGACGATTATGGCAATGGAGGAGACGATCATGGAAATGGAAGAGATGACGGTGATGAGGGTGGCGATGATTACGGGAAGGGCGGTGACGATTACGGCCATGGCGGCGATGACTATGGAGTTACAAAGACCGCTGTGACCTACACCACTGTCACCACTTGCCCCGTTACCTACACCCACACCAAGGAGGGAACGTAAGTTATTCAATGCCTTTACTGCGCTGGAAACTTAGTTGACTGACATGTTCTCTAGCACCTACTGTGTGACTGAACTCACCACCTCTACCGTTGTTGTTACGGAGACAAAGGACGTCGAGGTGACTGTCAAGAAGCCCGATGTCACCAAGGAGTACACCGATGTTGAGTACACCACAAGGACAACTGTGTGCCCTGTGACGGAGACCAAGACCGTCAACGGCGAGGTCATCACCAAGGTCTACACTACTACTAGTGTCATTGAGGAGGTCGTCAAGACTACCGAGTACGAGAAGGTCAAGCAGCCTGATATCACGAAGCATGAGACCGATGTCCAGTACACCACTCGAACTACCGTCTGCCCCGTGACAGTCACCAAGACCATTGCAGGCGAGGTTGTTACGCAGACCTATACCACGACCAGTGTTATCGAGGAGGTTGTCAAGGCAACCGAGTACGAGAAGGTCAAGCAACCTGATATCACGAAGCATGAGACTGATGTCGAGTATACCACTCGGACTACCGTTTGCCCCGTGACAGTCACCAAGACTATTGCGGGCGAGGTTGTTACGCAGACCTATACCACGACCAGCGTTATTGAGGAGGTTGTCAAGGCCACCGAATACGAACATGTCAAGCAGCCTGATGTGACCAAGAAGGAGACCGACGTTGTCTACTACACCAAGACCAGCCTTTGCCCTGTCACCGTGACCAAGACTATTGAGGGCGAGGTTATCACTCAGGTTTACACCACCACCGATTACATCGTTGAGCAGGTCAAGACCACAATCTACGACCAGGTCAAGAAGCCCGATGTTACCAAGCAGGAGACTGATGTTGTCTACCACACCAAGACCAGCCTCTGCCCCATCACGGTTACCAATACCATTGAGGGCGAGGTCGTCACCAACGTCTACACTTCGACCTCACTCATCATCGAGAAGGTTGAGACCACCATCCCTGCCTACGAGACCATCGTCAAGACCATTGGAAAGGGCGAGGTTGTAACCCAGTACTCCAAGATCGTCAAGACCGTTGGTGGTGGCACAATCTACGAGACCGTCGCTCCTCAGCCCACGACTGTCCAGCTTCCTGAGACTGAGGTCGTCACGAAGCCTGAGGTTACTGTTCCCTCCACTCCCACCGAGGCTCCCGTCGCGGTCCCTACTGGCGCTGCTGCCGCCAACAAGGCCCCCGTCGTTGCCTTTATGGCCGGTGTCGTCGGTGCTATCGCTCTCATCTAAGCGCAAAAGAGTCCCTTGCGGACCCATCCGAAAACACCACCAGACTTTCTTGTTTTTTAATCCCTTCGATTCTCTTTTCTGGAACGCATTGGGATAAATGGTTGTCCAGGCAAAAGGGGACACAACTTTTAATTCACGGCCGTGGCAACACGCCAACAGACAAGCCTAGCAAGGCACATTATATCACACTCCTTTGAACGACTTCAACGGCTGAAATAGGAAATGCAAGGGAAAACGTTTACCACAAGACGCATATGTGCGACAGGGTAGAAATGGGCGGGGCGATTTGTTCTTTTCGTCAACTTAATCTTCTAAAGTGACACCGCCGGGGGTTGGTGGTGGAGGGAGGCCTTTCAGCTGCTGCTTTTGCCGCAAGGTAGGCGGTTTATCCCCAATCTTTTTTATTTCTATTGTATATATTATTAGTTTTGAGGAGGTGACGACGGGGGTGGTCGTGAGAGGGAGAGGAGAAGGGAGAGAATAGTTAGTGAATCTGGACACGCGTTGTTTGGACATACTTGACTTGAATCCTGTGAAGTCTAAGTGTGAATTGCCAAGATCTCCGGAAAGGTTGGACTAATTAAACCCTAACGCCTGAAACATAAGCTTGAAGGGAAATTCTTACGGCGATGGAGATGGAATGTCACTGTCCGAAGGTTAGAGCTGCTGGTTAAACACGAGGTTTGGAAGTTTAAAGATGTGGCCAAGCATGTGTGTTCAAGGGCTTGCAGTAGTGCCAGAGGCTATGTGAGGTGATTCTGTCGACTTCGGAGGAGACCGAGGACCGTGAAACGGAAAAGAGAGCATCATGGTTCTGGGTCTCTGATGGAGCATTATTTTGGGTTAGAATAGAGAGCGCAGCGGAGGATATGGGTTTGACTAGAGCTCTTGTGACGTTCGAAGTAAGGGCCTACCTATATCATCATGTGGTGATAGGAGGCAAACCTGGTTAGTAGCATGGAATAAGATGGAGAAGTTCACTGTGACTGAGAAAGTGTAGCCATAGCAGGCTTTTCAAGAATACAGGCCTTTTGGAAACATTTATTAGAAACGTGTTGAAGCTGAACACCACGATGGCTCAAGTTGATAGGCTCGTGCCCCCTGATTCCCTTCACAGGAGGAATCAAGTGCGCTGACGCTTTCGAGCAGACCCGTCGTCCTCCTCTTTCTTTGAAACTCCGATGATGACGCTGCCAGTCGGCTTGTTGGCTGCCTCAAACCAGTCCCGCGGAATTAGGAGGTCAAGCGAGTTTAGAGGTTTCCCTATGGCTGGGCACTCGTTAGTGGTTGGAAGACTGGCAATAGTAATGCATACTAAAGGACTCTTCTCCGATGGGGGGCTTTTTCTGGGCTTGGATTGTTTGCCCCGAAGCTTCTGGCCGGTTTTCAACTGGCTCTCTTCTGATTGTTAGATGCGTTGCCTATGGGCTCATTGGACGATCCAGTGGCGGCCATACCTAGCACGCACTTCCTGTCTAGCCTCGGGAATCGTGCGTGTATCCGTGGCGATGACAAAGGATGAAGGCTTGTCGGGCTTGTAAATGATTGCAAAATACTGCACCCCTGCCTTAAGATGGTAGAAGCTCGCCTCATAGGAGACAGATGAACCGTCGCGGGTGTCGTCCCTGATGTTCGTACTGGAGCCAGGAGCCCCATGGCAGACTATAGACAGAAATCAGCACGCTATTATTCCTATACGCTGTAGGTGCCTTGCGATTACTTACAGTCTTGATCAATCAAGTCTTGGGCAATCAAGAGCCGCTTGAGGTGCGAACAAGTAGAGACCTGGTGGAGCTGAATCACCAGTGTCGTCTTCCCAGGCAAAGCTGGGTTTCCGAGACCTCGCCACTTGATTCCTAACATGTCTGAACGCGTCGAAGTCGATGTTCTCATACTAACGGTGCGCGTTTCCCGAGTGTATTCGAGGAGTCTCTGCGATGCCAGGCTCAGCTCCCTGGTTTTGTGCCACATATTGGCATGGCCGCTGCCGTCGGCGAACCACTTGAATGGAATCTGGTCAAGGATATCCTTGAAGAGCCGTTCAACAGCGTGGAGCAAGACATCTGACTGTGGAACGTCTTGCGAGATGCCGAGTTCCTCGATCGTTTTGTCCAGGAACAACCACCTCTCATGGATCCTGACCAACCCTTCTGCCTTCTCCTGTGCCGCCTCATCTTCCCTCTGCTCCGACTTCACGTAGAAGGTCTGGAGCAAAAGATCACCAGCCTTGACGAACATGGCCTTCAGTTTGGAGGTCTGCGGACAGGCGAGCAGGCATGCCCGGAGAAGTCGATCGATTTGCTGGGCGAAGTCTTGCTGCGGTATAGCGACAGCGTCAGAGGCCAGGAAGCGGCGCTTATGCTCGTCTTCTGCCGTCCGAACCATCTTGTGGCTATCCAGAATGGACCAGTAGGAATCCTGGAGTGCCACGCCCTGCCGACCAAGGCCTTCGATAATCCTGTTGAGTCTGGGGTTCTAGAGTTGCGGCGCTCGTGTTAGTAGTTCCTTGATATCGCCGGATCCTTCATGGGCCCTCACCGCATTTTTCTCTTTGACGGAGTAGTACCATTTGGAAGTATCAGAGAACAGATGCTCCTTCAGGCGATCAACCGTGTCCTTCTTGATAACATCCTTTGCCATTGCCACATCGGCCCACGGTTGCTCCGAAGAGTTGAGCATTTTGCTCAGGTCTTCGACGTAGGTAGGCCGACGTGTCAAGACCTTGTCCCATATGGAGAGGATTATACGGCATTCTTCCTTTGAAGAGCTCATTGAATCCCTCTCCCGATTAACATGTCCATCTTGGAAGTTGTAGCCGTACTTGAGTGGATATCCGGTTCTGCTAGCGGATTCAACTTGTGATGACTCGTATAGCAGGAGACCTTTGAGATATAGGTTGCCACGGAACTTTGGGTCTGTGATCAAGTCCCCATGCTTGGTAAGCACCATGCCGTCGTCTTCCACGACCTGAAGGAAGATGGCAGTCTTGCACCAGGAGTCGAACTCCTCGCGAGTAACCGGTTGGCGTTTGACCTTGTTCCCACGCTGATCTCGTCCCGGCCGGTTTTCGCCGATAAAGAACCTCACATCGCTGGTCGGGCTTGGATCAAAGGGGACAAGTGACTCCTGGGCCATCTTCTGGGCCTTCGTCTGGGCTCGCAGAATCTGAGCCGGCGTCATGCGCCGTAGCCGTGCAACGAGCTTCCCCTGAGTGGTGAAGTTGAAGCTCCATTGGAAGCCACCCGTCTGGCAGCAGACAGAGTGATTCTGCCCAGTTCTTTGAAAGACTAGAAGCGCAATCTTGAGGCCTTCTCCATGCGCACCGGCAAGCTCTCTGTCGTTGGCCTTGCTTGTGCCGCCCATGTCCAGATGCCATGGCTGCAGCGTAGCCCCGCGATTGGTGATTTCGACGATGCCTTTGCCGTCGCGGCCCTTGAATCTGATATAGCCCAGGCATAGTTTTGGCTCCGCATTTGGCTTCCAGACTCTGTATATGATCTCGGTGTCGCGGTTTTTGAGGCGCTCTTCGCGGATGGGGTGAAATTGGTCTTTGGTCAAGTTGAAAGTCTGTATGATACCGTCTCTCCTGTGTTGGGGGAGTAACTTTTAGCGGTATCCTCGAGATGTCAAAGCCAGGCTATCATACCAGTTCTGGACGAGCTCACGGAACGCCTCGACAGGGCCCCAGGAGGTATATGTTGACCGGATGGGAAAATTGATGGTCCTTGAGCGTTGGATACTCTCCAGCCTGACCTCACCTTCGAGAGTGTATTCATAGCCGTCTGACGAGGAATCTGAATCGAGATCAATTACTCCATTGTTGTTGGGTGCAGAGCTGCCGTTCGAGGCTCCTTGAAATGCCATTCCGAGGACTGGGGCGGGAAACTCGGTCTGTCAATCGAGTCTCGAGATGTTGCACCTGAAAAGCTAAATGCAATTGTGATACGGGGGGCCTTTTAAATAAATGCATTTTCCAGCAGGCCTATTGACAGGGGTCAAGCGGTGGCTGGATTAGAACCAACAACGAAACTGCTTGGCTGCAGCCTGCTCCTGAAGCAAACCGCGCGATGGTCAGGCTCTGAGGCCTCCAGGCCTAGGTATCCCTTGATAACAACAGATACTTTATCTTGTAAGAAAGGGCCGTTTTGTGGCACGTACTTCTGTTATATATTTCACATTTCACGACTTGGTCGGCACTCTGCATTAGACGGTCTGTATGGGCTGCTGATCCGATACAACAAGCTCACGGATTATTGCAGCCACTTGCCCTTGGCAGTAATAGAGACACGGCTGCAATAGTAATCTTGGGTGCTCTTGATGCTGGTAGAGCTAGTGACAAGGCAGAAGTATAGCCAAACAGTTTTGGGGCCCAGCACAAGTAGGCCAATCTGAATAAATACATGGTTCATGTTGATGAAGTCGTTCAAAACCACTGTCATCATAAGCAAGCCAACATCAAAGGAAACTCCGAGCCAAACACAAACAGACTGCAATCTGACCCTCCTTGCCACCCTTTCCTGAGATTCAACTTGAAATCAAACCTGGGGCTGAGAAATAAAAACCCGATGGCATTTTCTGGCAACGGAGTAGATCATCTCGAAGGTCCCTCCGTAGATCCCGTCAAAGACTCGCTTCCCAAAAACTTTCTTGAGCTGCTTGGGCGACCAGCGGCGACACTCGTCGGCAATCATCAGACCGAGTTCCTCTCTGTCTGGGAAGCCAACAGCAATGTCGATGTAAAAGCCTTCGACGTTTTCGGCCGTGACATGGTCAACGGTTCCAGTGTGAACGGGCCAGGGAATTTGGTCCCGGAGACGCTGTGATTGATTAGTCGTTTTCCACGGCGTGAAAGGGGGCGATGGGGCTTACAGCTCCTGGGATACGGCCGTTGTCCTCGAGATTGTTCCACTTGGTATTATAGCGATCCCAGGACCTCATAGGGTAAATCCTGTTGATCGCTGGTTGGTCTGATGACTCATCGCCTTGCTCCTCTTCTTCCTCCGAGTTTGAGGGAGTATCAACGCCTTCCGGATGGTAGGCCGGCTCGAGGCCAATGGTCACCTCGCTGTCGGCGAGACTGACCCGCCGTGCCGCGGGTGTAGTCGGTGGAGTGATCAGCTCGGCCTTGGGTTGTTGTCTCGAGGTTCGGGCCTGAGCCCGCGGCTGAGGCTGGGATTGGACCCGAACCTCAACTCCGTGGACCTCAGGAGTGAGTTCCCGGCGACGCGCAGTCGAGGGGGGGGCAGGAGTATAGGCATCTGCATCACGAACAGCTCGAGCGCGGGTCGCTGGGGTGCCAATTGACACAGTTGCCCCTGTCTGGGAGGCTGCGGAAGCCCTTTGTTGGCGCCGAGAGGTTCTCTGCTTCTGCGAAGTTTAGATTACCAAGACATGAATCCAAGTAGACTAGAGGCTTACCTCGATCTTCGCGGTCGCCTCAGCGGCGGCTGCATCCAAGATCTTGTCTCGAGCCTTCTCCAACTCTGTCTCCAGATTGGTTTTCTCGTGAAGATGGCAGAGCATCAACTCTACCGCCGCCTCAAGGTGGGGTGAATCTGCTCGTTGGGCAAGAGGGAGAATCTCCAGTTTCGCCATGGCACGCTGGTGGTTCGCATATTTCGCTTTCCCAATTGGCTTGGAGCAGAGCCGTCCTTTTGAAGACGCCCAACCAATGCATTTGGGGCCCTCTCGATAGCCGTGAGGGAACAGGGCCTTTGAGTCGAGGCTCAGGGTGTCCATGGTTGCTGACGTGTTCAAGTATGTGCTCGGGTTGAGCTTCAGTGACAGAGTAGAAGGCCGAGAGCAGGGTTAAGAGTCTGATGAGGAAGAATAGAACGCTGGGGAGGGGTCCAACTTATACTTTTCAACACATTGAACTCAAAGCAAGATCATTTGAAGTGACTTCTTTGAGCCATTGGGTATCCAATTGTTGCTGCAGCTGCATGATGCAAGCAGGAAACCCGTTTTGAATACTCCTGTCGGCCAATGCTGACTTCCGCCTGCTCAGGAGGCGAACAAAGAGCTTTCCGTCCAATGCTCGTGACCGCTTCCGGAGAGTCCACATCTTCAAGCCGACAGCCAGCAACATCGCAATGCGATACGTGAGAGAGCCCACAATGTGAATAAAGCGACTTTTAGCAGCCAGGCTGGTCAAAGAAACCCGGTGATAATAGGATAGGTTGCTTCTCATTGGTGGTAGTCATCCTACACCTGGTCTCTGTACATGTTAACAAAGACCAGGCTGGATGCTCAGGGGTAATGTCACAGGACAGCTATTAGCAATTCACACTAATCAGGAGCATACCTACCTGCAACCTCTTTAACGGGCAGAAGCCACTTTCGTAGAGACAAGCCAAGTTCTGTTACTAGAGCGTTTTACCCACCAAACACCGTTTCTGATGCCTGATTCTGTCAGCGCTGATACTGGGCAATTATGTTAGAATGATTGGTTATACAAGGCGCAGGGAGACTCACAGGGCTTTTCTGGTATGCCTGTCGCCGGACATGACTGACCTGCAGCCCGTAACTCCGTAAAGGACGTACATAATACTGGCAACGGGGAAGCTGTGGTAACAAGAGACGAGTTTGAACTTGACTTGTTTTGAATATGGGGCCTCTGAGCTTAGGTGAACACACTATCAAGGAGAATTAAAACTTGTCGAGGTCAACAATGGCATCTTTGTCAGATACTTAAGGATTGACCGGGGTGAGTGGCTCGGTGATCAACCCAGAAACAACTCCCTGAAGCAACTACTCCCGGAACGATCCAGAGACGTATCTTGGCTTGAATACCTTCTGTGTAACTAACTGCCGGGGTGCTTTCAAGAAAGAGGGCGTTTGTCTGGGGTGGTGAATTTCTGTCTCGGCACCTCGCATGTAGGACAGCGTGTTACGGTTGCAGTCCGCTTCAGTTGTTGGCTGTTGCACGCGCCCAACGGCATGGTATCGGTGTCCCCCTCTCTAATTCAACTCGGGAGAATGTGAATGAGTGAAAGTCAAACGGCGCTGACCTGGGCATATCTCCCTCAACACCCCTTCTCAGGTGCTCTTCAAACCAGTCTCGCCCTCTCATCTCATCTCAGCGCAAGTCCCGAACAGCCTGCCTAGATGTCGCAACGAAAAAGGACCATGGTATGGCATATCTGCCATTTCGTCCTCCCCCGTCTGGACACTAACCTGGCGTAACGGTACTTTCGTTTCGGCAGCCGCATCATCGGCGCGACAGGTGCATCATCAGACGTAGAAAGCCCCGAAGTTGTCCGTATCCGCACGTATCTTTTCGTCCTGGGGTATATTTTGTAAGCAGCCTTCTGATTGAATCCTGCAGTACTCTATCGCTGGGTGCAGATGCCATATCCCCGGAGCGGATACTGCCCAGAGACATGGTGTTCAAATGCAGGAATGAGAAATTGGAGGAAGTGTTTGAGGCGGAGCAGGCGGCATTCGAGCTGCCGAGGCCGCTACAAGGCCATGTGGTCCCAAAGATTTGGCCAGATCGACTACAATGATATACGTGCCATTGATTCCACAACGTGGGCGCAGGCGTACGGAGATGCGGCAGTATTGGTACACGTTGCCGGTCCCAGACGGGACGTTCATCTTTTGCGACGAACCCATCTCGATGGCATGGGGCATCGTGGTCTGCTCTGACCTAAGGAGCATCCTCGAATGAATTGCAAAGAATAAGCCACATAGTCCTTCGCATCGAGAGTTGAAAAAAAACCCAAGTCTCAAAACCTGAGCCAGTCTTATTCCAATGAGCTGCTACGTGAAAGTGAAGTCTGGGGAAGCTCCAGACGAAACTGATAAGATAACAAGCTAAACGCACAGACCGCCCCACTTCCCACGCCCCCACTTGCCGCATACTTTCACTTCAGCCTCGCAGCCCTGCGACAACCTCAATTGTCACAAGCCAAATCCATCGCCATCAGCTCTAAACCCACATCCTTCACCATGGCGCCCGTCGATCGCGTAGATCACAATGCCCTTGAGCGTATGGCACACTAGACTCTCCGATCATCACAGATGTATGCTAACAGTCCCCCCAGAACAGCTCAAGGACATCATCCAAGACCTCTACCAAATCATGGTCCAAGTCTCAACCTACGACTCCATGGGCCGCTCAAGCAGAGAGGTCCTCTCCAACGAGATGTACGCCTCCCTACCTCTACGCTCAAGCCGATAGCTAAAAGATCCCAGTAAAACCCTCTCCCAGTCCCTCCACAGCCTCCATACCGCCGCCTCTCCGCCCAACAGCCTCCCCTCCGTACCCCCCGAACTACTAGAGTACGTCCAGCACGGCCGCAACCCAGATATATACACCCGCGAGTTCGTCGAGCTCGTCCGCCGGGGGAACCAACTTATGCGTGGTAAGTTGAACGCCTTTGGCACGTTCCGCGACATCCTCGCCGAGAACATGACTACCGCCATGCCCGAGCTGCGCGAGGATGTTGCGCAGGTTGTGGAGGCGACTGGGGGTGTGCCGCCGGGGACGAGGAGCGGAGAGCAGAATGGTGCTGGCCCCGCTGGGGCTGGGGCTGCGGATGCTGCGCAGACGGGGACATCGGGTTGAAAGAGACGAAGCTGAGTGATTATGATAATTATGAGGATTGACAGCGCCGCTCGTGTTGCGAGCATGGACATTACGTGGTTATTTTTACTACCACGTGTAAAAAGATACCCGAAACGCGCGTGGTACAGCTAAGCTGCTTGCGCTATCACTCGTGTCAAAGCATACTTGAGGAACCAAGCTGGTGCCCCAAACCCAAAAATTGAATACTTGTAGAATTCGCAAACATCTCAAAACTCATAGTCGGCGGACAAACCCTCTATTATCTTAACAGCTGACATGCCATGCATGAAACACAGCTCCTCAACGAACCGATCTAAAGAGTCCGCGCCAGTATCCTAGCCCGCCTTCAACACCAAGGGGGATGAGCCTATTGTTCCCTATGCCTATCTCTTTCGTTCTCTAGTCCCTGAAAAACGCCGGGGCAATGATATTTCTGTGTAGCATGTGTGCAAGTGTCCCTGTGTGCAACATGATTAAGCACATTCTAGAACGTCGGCAATCTGTCTCTGCCGCCGAGTCGGACATGTCTCATACAAACGTATACAAACCCGATTCCCACCAGAGCTAGGAGCACCACTTGTACAGGGAGCAGAACGGCTGCGGCCAGGCCCAACGTGCCGTATCGCCGTACCGTGTCAACCAGACAATCATGGCCCTCTCGGCGCTGCTCGAGATGGTCTCGGAGTTTGCTGTTCTTGGCAGCGCGTGCCTGGCGATCCTCCTCAGCAAAGGGGGCTGTATAGTCGTCATCGTCGTCATCCTCTTCCTCCTCGTAGTCCGCGTCATCGTCCTCTCTATCCTCTCTATCTTCATCGCAGTCGGCTGGTCATGAGAAGTTAAAACCGCCGGGGTATCCACCACGCTGTCTCGGATCACCGCCGAAGTTGAAACTGGCTCCGCCGCCACCAGGGAATCCACCAGCAGATCGGAATCCACCACCTCCGAAGCCGCCTTGCTGACCCATCATGCTGAAGAGGATTTCGGGGTCGATGCCACCCATGCCTCCGCCCATGCCTCCTCCACCGAACATGTCGTTAGGGTCGATAAGGTCATCGCCGTTATCGTAACGGGTCCGCTTCCTGTAGACTGTGTTAGCGACACCTCTGTTTGCGTATTTGGGGGGTTCCTTACTGAGGGTCGCTCAAGGTCTCATAAGCTTCTTGCATATCCTTGAACTTCTCCTCGGCTTGCGGGTCGCCGGGGTTCTTGTCGGGGTGAAGCTTGACAGCCATCTTGCGGTATGCCCGCTTGATGTCGTCAGCCGTGGCCGTCTTCTCGATACCCATGATCTTGTAGTAGTCCTTTCGCTGAGCCTTCTTGACTTCCAGCTCCGCCTTGCGGATCTCTCTCTGGATGTTGCGGTCTTCGGGCTCGAGCTCCTGAATTGACTTCCACTCCTTGACCGCATCCTCCCATCTCTCCGCGCCACCCAAGGCATTGGCCTTGGTCTTGCGGGCCTTGGTGTAACCAGGGTCGAGGGTGATGGCCCGTTCGCAGTCAGCGATGGCATCATCATATTGCTTAAGCTTAATCTTGCACTGCGCCCGGTTCTGCAGTAGCTTCGAGTTCATGCTCTTGTTAGAGGGGTCAATTTCCAGAGCATTGGTGTACTTCTCGCTGGCCTGCTGTAGGCGGCCGGCCTTGAAGTCGGCGTTGCCCTCCTCCTTCATGCGGTCAAGCCTCTGGACAATCCTAAGCCACTTGACAGCGTCGCGGAAGTCAGGGTCGCAGTTGATAGCCATTCGGAAGCATTGGATAGCCTTATCGTTCTCCCCTTGGCCATACAGCACACGTCCACGGAGAACAAGAGCCTCGGGATCCTGATTGTTGTTTCGGAGCAGATTCATGGCAATGTTCTGCGCCTCGCCTAGCGAGTTCTCGCGTCCCATCATAAGATAAGCCTCTCCACGCATAAGCTGCCACTTGCGCGGCTTGCTTACGCTAGGGCCGAGACCGCGCTCAGCCAGATCAAGAGCATGGAGCACCATTGACATGCCAGATCCAGATCCTCGCTGCAGGATGTCGCGAGCCGAGTCAATATGGTGAAGCATCTCCTTGGCCGGGGCCATATCCTTAGCAGAGGGTGGGGGTTCGATGCGGTTGAAGGTTGTCATAGCCTCCTCTGGCCGACCCAGGCCGGTGTAGATACGGGCAAGGCGCAAGAGAATCTTGGCGTTCTGGGGGTCATAGTCGGCAGCCCTAGAGCAATCCTCAAGTGCATGCTCATACTGGCCATAAGACATGTAGGCAGCGGCTCGGTTGCCCAGATAGGTCGCGGAGAAAGGGAAAAGGTCGACGGCTGCAAGTCTTTGTCAGCAATCTGAGATGTACAGAGCCAGACCCAGGAAGTCGAATAAAAATAAGCCATGGTTCAAGGCAAATGCATACCTTTGCTGTACTGCTCGATAGCCTTGAAGTAGTTCTTTTCCTTGAAGAAGCGGTTTCCGGCTGCCTTGTAGGACTCGGCATCTTCCTGAGGCGTA
This sequence comes from Fusarium cyanostomum, assembly GCA_014824385.1. Lineage (NCBI taxonomy): Eukaryota > Fungi > Ascomycota > Sordariomycetes > Hypocreales > Nectriaceae > Fusarium > Fusarium cyanostomum. Next base: position 13,005 of record JABCKW010000951.1, read on the forward strand.
GGGGTTGGGCTGGAAGGGTTGGACTTGTGGGGAGGAGGGGCGGGAGCACCATCATGACTGGAGCCGTTGGGAATAGGGACAGAAAAGTTGGCCTGGGCGGAAGGATTCGAGTTAGGCGGGGTTGTCGCGCGAGCGCCGTTGACAGGCTCACGATCGATATCCATAGAGTTGCCGTTCATGGCGGCGGCGAGGGCGGACAGGCGCTTGCGCTCCTCGGGCGGGAGATTAAGAGGATGAGTATCAGGCTCGTACTTGGGTCGACGAGACGAAGAATGGCCCGGGTCCGTGGGGTGCCTCGATAGTCTCGAAGAGCGCGAGGGCTTGTTAGGCTCAGCGTACGAGGCGGGCCTAGACGATCTCTTTGAAGATTTTGACGGCGACTTTGTCGGAGATGGCGAGGGCGACGAAGGCTCGGAATAAGGCTGAGCAAGGTCGTCGCGGTCACGGTCGCGGTCGCGGTCGTCAAGACTCGAGTGGCCACCGGCGGCAGGCTTCCTTGATGAAGAAGTGGAGGAAGAGGAAGATGGCTTCTTGCCGCTGCCAAAGAAGTTCTTCATTTAGGCCGAGAGAGTTCCGATATGTACTCGGTATGGGAGAATCGAATCCCCAAGAGTCCCCGTAACAAGGTTATGCCGGATACTTTACTGCCTGGCTCAGTGCCCTAAACGGGCATTAAGGGAAAAAAACGATTTTTTTTCCGGGGCCGCTTCCCTTCAGTGGCTCCGGGAAGAGACGTGCGGCTCTGAACCTAAAGGGGGGGCGTGTGTGTGGTAGAAGCGAGACTAGGATAGAGGAGAAGGTCGTGGCCGGAGAGGTTCTGGCCACAGTTGACGGCGGGTGATGACGAGGAGACTAAACAGACAGATACAAAGATAAGAGAGAGAAGAAGAGACGGCAACGGACACGGGCAGGAAGCAAAGAACAAGAACTGGGCTGGAGCCTGGGGGGGCAGGAAAGAGATGAAGGAGAAATGATCCTTGGCTGGAGACAAGTGACAGGCGATGGATGACGGCCGACCAATTTATCAGCTTGGGCCGGCACAATTAGCACATTAGCACCTCACTTTCCGGGGCCTTCCAGCTGGACGGGAGCACTTTGGGACTTTGTACGGATAATAAGGGCATGTGTTAATATTCTCGATTTCCAAGAAGGGTACTCCGTACTCCGTCGTCCGTTAGCTAGACCAAGGCTGTCCTATGATGCTATCCGTCCCAACTTCTAACCTCTCGGCGCCCTCGCTGAGCTGTCCACTTTGCACGTCCACCACTGGGAGCACGCCCAGGAAAAAAAAAGGGCTGGCTGACTGCTGGTCCTAAAGTGAGCGTCGTGCTGATGGGCCCGACCTGGGCTTGGCTGGGCTTGTTGAAGAACGAAATTGTGACTTGCTGGGGGCGCTTCAAGAAATTGAGAGAACAGCCAATTGCACGTCTCCAAGACTTGTGTGTCACACTATCAACTCGCCTGTGGTGCGAGTACTCAGTACCTCCCCAGACATGGCCACCACGCGCTCTCCCCCCACTACTGACGCCAGACGACCAGGCAATAGCTCTATGAGGGCCAATGAAGCAAGGACCGGGTGCGATGGAAACTGGGTCAACGACTAGGCAGGGAGAATGAAAGGGGCCTGTCTTGGCTTCTGCGGACGGGCTGTGTTGAGGCGGCGTGTTTGCAAATGTACGTGTGCTGTGCTGTGCTGTGCTGTGCTTAAGAAGTGGCCAACCAGAAGAGTTGGTCTTACAAGGCGAAGAGGTTGGGAATTGCCAGTCACTGTTGGCCAACAATGACACTTCGAAGGACGTCGAAACCCGTTAACAGGGTACATGGCTCTGACTTGTTCCGATATCAATCAATGTCCGAATGCCACCAGCCGAGCCAATATAAAAAACCCGACCTTTATCATTTCCACCCCGCGTCAACTCGACTAAGTTTAGTGCCCGTCCAGCATCCCGAGAAGCATAACCAAGCTAACAAGCATTGCCCAGCAATTCAATCCAATATCGAGGAGTTGCGATTAGCGGGGCGTCATTCTAGAAGGTTCAGTGGGGCCGCTCCAAAGGACCCTGGTCCAACATCCATCCGCCTCCGCTCCTCCAGCCCAGCCACGCGGTCCAAGAAAAATAGCACACGGTAAACTTCATTAGTTTGACGACCGGCAACAAACAGATTTTCCTTAGCTATAAAAAAAAAAAAAAATACTAAGGCTTAGGGAAGCCTAATACTTTTTTATAAATATTCTATAAGACTTAGTTATAGTCTTTAGATAATATT
>JABCKW010000954.1:0-30087 GCA_014824385.1 Fusarium cyanostomum
CTTATAGTCTATAAGTTATTTTTCTATTTCTTAGTTATATAAAACTATGTTATAAACATAGAATTACTCTCTACTAATACTTTTAAAGAGACTAAAAACATTACTTATTAATTATAGGTAGCAATTAAAACACAATACTAAGAGAATAATATTAAGAAATATTAAGGTATTAATACTTAGTTTAACAACTATTGCTTTAAGCTGTTTACGCAAACATTAGATAAGATTAGCGAGACCGGTCTTAACTCCTCTATAAACCCGTCCACGTTATTTACAGTTAGCATAAAGCTTAACACCACACCAGAGCGTAGAAAACTGCTTAACCCTCGGGCACTATAAACCTTGTCTACCGCTCCTTAACCCCAGAGACTAGCAGCAATTAGGCCATACTAGTACATATAACACTTCTGCAAATCTATGCTAAAGTCTCCTCTTAGAACTTATAAGGCGCACTATAACGGGGTAAAGTAGAGTGGTCTTATATGCGACCCGTTAGAGCATTAAGTGCTACCCCCATATTAGCGGATAATAATGTTATCAGGTTTTAGATAGCCAAAAGACCAGCAGCAATTTATAGGGCAACATGTTTCCTGTCTTAGTTAGGAAGGCCAGACTTATAGCAGCCCTGTCTTTAAAGAACGTAATCTAAGGTTCTATAGACGCCAAGCTCTATAGCAAGTATAGGAAACTCTTAGCCTTAAGCCCAGGCGATAAAGTAAAATCTAGCAGTGTTCTTATATCCCTTTAGCAAAGGGTTGCTAAATGCTTTTATTTCTCTTAAAATGCTAGCATAAACCTTACTTCTTAAAGATCTAGTTGTGCTTGGGTTATTAGAGGATAATTCGAGAGGTAAGTCCGCGGCTGATTGCGCTCGCCCGTAGATAATCAGCGAGAGGAAAGGATAAAAGGGACTTTAAGCTCTTTGGAGGCCTCCAGAATATCAGGGGTACCAGCGAGGTCCTTACTCCTTCGCTCTTGTTTATTAACGGCGGCTAAATCCCGCAGGTAGGACGGTAAACTTAACTCGTTTGATAGATAATTTGCCTTAAAGGCAATATCTTTCGAGAACAATCTGCCAGTACGCTCTATGCTATGGTACAATGCAATATAGATAAAGTAGTAATATATAAAATATGCTTTTTCTAAGCGTAATTGCTACTCTTTAATAAACTGTAGTTAAATAGTATTTTGTACTGTATGTTTATTAGGTCTATAGTCCATTAGGCCAGGCAATATATATGTCACGAAATGTCCACTATAGTAAGATAGCAAGAGTATAAGATCTTATAATAGGCACTAAGTATAAATTATTAAGGCCGGGGTTACATAAGGCCACAATATATAAATTATAGAGCATAGCCGTATGTAAAGACACCGGGCGATATAATTTAAAGCAAATCTACTTGCCGAGGCGTATTGGCGACCTACACAGGGCATTCTCGGCTATCTTTCCTCCCAGCCTTGCTTTCTTCTCCCCCTCAAGTTGTCTTCAAGTGTACTGCTATACATTCAACTATATTCTTTCAATCATAGAAACAAGTCGTTATTAAAAGAGCATAGCGCATTTTACTTAGCTCGGCATTCATCGACACAGCCATTAAGCGAGTCGGTCCGTCCGTTAATATGGAAGGTCCTAGATAGTCCTCGGTTCCGCTGCAATGGTGTTGGCGTTCAAGGGTGCCATTGACACCGTCTTGCTAATCGAGGACTCGAGGATTTCGGGGACAGCAGCGCGAGTAACTCTAGAAACTGGGCTCTCCTTTAGCACATTCAGAAGACACAGCATCAGGTCTAGGCTAACGAGTGCAGAGCCGATGACGAGAACATATATACCTTGGTATTTAAGACCGACCGCATCAAGATAATGATAAAGGGGATTCTGGAGGAGATAGAAACACTCAATGGGATAATCATTGGCCTCGTGGACAAGCGCAACGTTGACGGGAAGGCTAGTGGTAGCATGAAGTACAGTTCCGGTGGGTGATCAGAGAAAAGCCCGAGTTTAAAGACAGCATTTATGAGTTCAAGGAGCTCCTAGATGACATGTATGGCTTTATTCTGGGTTCAGATTTGATTCAGCTCATAAAAAGGACATTCTTGCCGCATGTATTAGCAGCAGCGGAGAGCTCGAGAATGCTGCAGTCTCCGTCTATGGCCCACTTCGCTAAAGCTAAGATACTAACATCAATTATCATATCACGACGACAGTCCCAAACTCAAAACTCTCCATCTTCCAAGGCCTAATTTTTAGCTCCTAGAGTAGTCATTATCGATGAGAGTGGTCACAGAGCTAGACGGATGTACATCCTTTTCCTGGACCAAGCAGAACTCGTGCAAACCTGGCCCCCAGGATAAGCAACATATCTAAAAGATCAACACCCTGGGTTATCTACCGGATATAGTGAGCGAGCTAGGACCACGCTTACCATAAGTTCACGGCAGCTGCAGTAACCAAGCCTGCGGAATAGCGACAGGCCTCCCCCCCACGCATCGACTGCATCATTAAAGTTCCCAAGTGTCAGGTAGACATTTACCAGAGTTGCCATGAGTTCAAGCGAGATTAAATTGAGTTCCCTCTCAGGTCTTTAAGCTCGTTCATATATAAGCATAGGGCCACGCCGCCGCTACTTAATCATCGCTTTCGCCTAGCATACCCGCTGGGTTCCTCCGCGTTTGGTCTTCTTCATGCTATGAATCAGCTGTGTAAGGGGGACTACATAGCGGTAGAATTCTCTCTCTGAAAGAATCCGACGGTGCAACTGCCTTCACCGAGCCGTTCATCAGAGGCTTCCAGTATTCGCGAATTCAGCAGCAGGCATCCCTTTCCCAAGGACACCTTAAAGACAACAAGCTACAGCACTACTACCATCCTGGCCCCGAGAGCTAGATCTCTACAGCCTTGGAATTATTCTGTGTGAAATGGGGACATGGGCCCTTGTTGTAAACTCAGCGTCCAAGGACAGGAAGACTACATCATGCGAGATTGCCTAGCAGACCTGGATTGGCGTATGGGGATGAACTATTGGGATGCTGTTAGGGTTCTCGATTGTTAGTAACCCAGTGATGAATTGGGAGAACGCTCCTTTGCGTAATAGTTTCACAGAAAGGTTCTATAGCCAATCGGCAGATATACTATCCAGGCTGTCATGGCATTGAGTTTTACCTTTATTGTCTTCTGGAGACATATGTTTATATATAAATATAGAAGTCCAGTATAAGGTCCCGCCATCGTCTTAGTCGGGCGAAAAAGACCTATGTCACGCGTCCATGCTAAGCAGCAAAGAGGTCACAACACGTCCATTAATAGACTAATCAACTTGGCATCCCAACCTGATAATTAATCTACATAGATCCTATTTTCGAGCCATCTGTCCAACCCTCGGCGCGTCCCATGCCGGTCTGCGTTTGCGGACTCTTTCTTCAGTTGTCTATTCCGTTTCCCGCTTTCTTCTCCAGGTTTTCCGTGCAGCAGGTTTCCTCCAACTTGGTGTCTGCTCGTGGCCCTCGCGCTGGGTGTTTGTAGTCTCCTCTCCTCTCCTCGGTCTTTAGCTCCTTCGCCTTCTCCTGAGTCCAGCTCTGCTAACTGCGCCTCAAGGCGGGCCTGCTCTTGTTGCAGCTCCTTTACTTTGGCCCCTTCTACGTCCAGCTTCTTGCCCGCCATCCTGTGGATGACACAGAGGTCCTCATATACTTACCGCGTTTTGGCTTATAGGATGAAATTTGCTCTTCGATATCGGCGCTGCATGTAGCATACTGGGCTCGTATTCTTCATTGTAACGCTGCTCCAAGAGTGCAATTTTCAGAGCACCGCTAGTAGGTGTGATAAACAAGAACTTATCTTGCAAATAAGGTCTCTCAGGCGTTGATGGGATGCGACAGGCGCTTTTAGTACATAGCATGATGATATATTTGAAGTGGGTTTGTAGCGATGAAATTGGATAAGGCGGACAAAGGTTGAAACAAGGTGCTGATAGTAACCGTGTTGTGAACGCATCAGTGGCTATCTGAATCTTGGAAGGCAACTTGAGAACAGGCAGCCTTGAGGTCAGAGGAGGCTATATACCTAGTCTCTTTACGATGCTCAAGTAGGTTAGTTAACATCATATGCGGGACGTCCTCTTTAGAATAGAATCAACAACATGATTAATAGGTAAACAGCTTGGAGGGAAATCTCTCGAGACCTTACTTTGCCAAGGCGGCTTGGAAGGAGTTGTTAATTAAGCCAAAACAAATAGAGGAGAAAGTCACCAACAAAACACATAGAAAATTGTCTGAAAATTGCATCATATAGCCACCACTCAGCATTTAACAACAGACTCTATCAGCCAGTGGGTAGTCTTAACTATTGTCTATGTTTACCTGATAGGTACGGAGAGATAGTCTCGTCTTGGCAAAACTCCCCTCGACAAGAACACACCTTTTACTCAGGATTCCACATAGCAACTCACACGAATATAGACTTGTATCTTATATCTTGGCCTGTGTATATTAGGTCTTGAGTAGACTTGCCTTGCTCGATAATATTAGCATTCTGGTTTCCCACTCAATGCTAGTCTCCTCTCGTCCATAACGAGGCAAATCAATAGGAGGACTTGCACTCGTGAAAACATCAATGGGAAGAGAGTTTAATAGCAATCTATCATCATTAGCTAAGATCATCCTACCCGATCAAGCAGTACGGCTTGGATGTAGATATTGGCTAAATCATCGACAAGAGTTAGCAAGCCCAGAGGCAGTTCCGAGGACAATACTCCATTCAGGTTAGGCAAGCCACCTGTCTACTCTATATCTATTCATACTCATCGGTTATTAAAAAGGAGCTACGAGATCATTCAAGAGTCGATGCAAAGATGAAGCTTCCCGCGGGCATTAGTTGACATGTCATCCTCGCCAACAGCAGACGACGGCCACCATCATCTACGACCTCGCATTAGTCTTCAGCTCCTTCGCCTTTATAGCCCGAATTAACCTCCGTGGCTCCATATTCACAGCTCTAAAGCTTGTAAAAACCTCCAATAATGATATATAAACTACTTTCAAATCTGGGTATGCCTAGACCCTCACTTGTCGAATCCTCTAAGCCGATGGTTCAGGAAGACGGATAAACGCCTCGAAATAGAATCGACTGGGTTCTGTTGCTGGGGACTTGCACATCTCCCCGTGTTTCCGCCGCTCGAACACACCGCAGTTATCAAAGACGAAACCTATTGCACTTCTGTTGAGATGTTATATCGCAGCTTCTGCGTCATGCTTGCTGAAATGCTACCTTTCCCGAGGTTACATATATCAGGGTTCTTCAGCTCGAATCCGTTTCTTTCTTATTTGCCCACAGCTGACCTGGACTTGCACCAATAGACTCTGCTCCCTTACAAGCAAACCCAAGACCACACTGCAATTACTCCAAAGCCATGCCTCTTTTCTGCGAGCGTCGCTGCTCCGCTTGGATTAGATAACTGCTGAGGCGAGATACCTTGACCACTCGTTCCGTCGACACTATGGAACTTCAGTTCCACTCTCCACATTGCTGTGCCATGTAACGAACTAGCTAAATCGCTTGAGAGCGGATATCTCGAATCTCATCTTGCACACAGTTGAGCTACTAGATATCAACCTATCCATGAGCCCTCGCAACCATCCGCAACAGGATCGACTTCGCCTTGGGCGAAACCCCCGTGATGACCTACGAGACGAGGAGCCGGGACGGGAGCATTTTCGAAATTACGCTTCTATAAAGTACAAAGACAGTTCCCTTAATTCACGTTGGCGAGCCTGAGAGGCCAGGCGCTGGACATTCAACGAAGTCAATCATGGAAAGCCCCATGATTGGATTGAGGATACACTTTGCGGGGGATGCACTAGGGCTGAGGATTACTAGAGAAGCGTATCACCGTGTACAGATCTATGACCGAAGACGTGTAATGCCGAGGAGGGTGCTAACTGGATATTTGTAACTGCCAAGTATCATTTATGGTAAATATTGACAACTGCGCCGTGGTGAGAGCTCTTCTACGTAACGCTTAGAATGCCATTATCTGCTCTACCATAGAGATTCTTAAGCTGCCTGTGGAAATGAACAGGTATCCAGGTCGCAGAGGTATGTTTTCCAAACCGACGTATTCTTAGACCTCTCTACCTGAGATACCCGAGTATATTATTGTTGGGTGAGGCTACCACGTAAAAGACTCTACTCTTAGAGACTAAGAATCAGGCTACCCAGGGTCAGGGCATTTAGGAAGCTTGCTTCAGATGTAAATATAGATCAGTCTCGAGTTATTATATAAACGAGCGAAAGGGGCGATATATATCGAGGGTCTAAAGACTACTATATAATCAACAGGCTAAGGCCATAGCGAGGAAGTCAATATATAATAAGCTCAAGGAGGCGATCGCGGCCTATAGCCGGTTGAAGAGATAGGGGAGAAACAGGGATAAGATTGCCTCCCTCCGAGAATGGCTTTTCGCTACGTATAGCACAAGAGGAGGACTACAAGGAAAGCACACAGCCACAAAGTGACCTTTTAGAGACACTCTGGCTTTAATCTCCCATCGAGCTATACTAATAACGATAAAGGACTTATACGTGGCTAAATGCGTCTTTATAGTCCAGTCACGGATTAACCATGGTTTCTCGCATACCTGCTTGAAGTACCAGCTCTTAAATACAGCACTCTTGATGTCACGGTTTAACCCTTCTGTCACCTTAAAATAAGCTTCCAGTTTCCCAAGGTTCTCGTGATTATCTGTATCAATAGACCAGGAAATTATATTTGTCCTGGCGATCGTATGCTCTAAAGCTTAGTGACATCTCCACCCGCAGCTAATTGTTCTCGGGACGTACCTAGCTGTATAATCTCTCGGCCAGGCGGACACAACACGCATGGCAAAGGCAGCTTTAGGGCATATACAGCCTCAGTTGCCGTGATTCCTTCCTTTAAAAAGGGCCACAACTCCTCCTCACCGATATACCGCTCCATCCTCCTCTTCTGCCACTTTACTAGGCTCCTCCACGAGAGGGCACCCCAAAGCCAATAAAGAGCGGCAACAGGCAAGCTAACTCGAGAGCTATCATCTCGTTAAAAAGAACTATCACTTGTAAGTCTCAATCTAAATCCTCTTTGATACTAAGCAGACAACTTCCCTATAAATCTCTCAGATAACTCTAGCCCCTAACAACCACCTCGGTTTCTCCCGGTCTACAATGCCTAGCAGTGAGCTAATAAGCCCCACGGAACGTCAGGCGGTATAGCTATAGCCTCATTCTATAAGAGAGACCGACCTTGATTCCTTTTCTCTATTTCTTTTAATCTCATTACTCTATAAAAGGACCACAATAGCAAAGAACATGGTATCTATACACCTGAAAATAGACAGAAGAGTCACATACATTCATTAAAGACAGGTTGCCTAAAGCAAAAGCCAGAGGAAAGAACAAGTCCTTTAGTAGACCTTTCGTGACTTTCAGTGCCAGATTAATTGGATAAAAAGATCGTAGTTCGACCACAGCATCCAAGATGACCTAGCGTGGAGGATCCTGCGCCGATATCCTCCTAATAAATTCGAGGCATACTGCCCATACCTTAGGTTCATTGGCCAAAGTTCGTTAATATTATCGGATTTTAATTTAAGAGTGGCCTTGAAAGTGCCGGTATATCTGTGCTATGGTCTATTGCCTTGTAAAGGTTCTTAGCTTCTACAGCCGCGCTTTTGAACGCGGGCCTCGGGCTTGCGTCGAACTCTCTCGCGCTAGAGTACTTCTTCAGTATATTATCGGCAGGTAAGCATTAGATGTCCCTTGTGACGTGATATTCTCTTGTCACGCCGTAGCGATTATTAATAGATTTGCTTAGAGAGATGTCATTCTGGACGATTGTCCTTACTCTTGAGCTGATGGCGTGACTCTTCCTGCAGGGCGAGGACGACAGAATCATGGACAGTTTGAACAAGTCTTTAATTAAGAACTAACTAGAACAACCGGAGCGAGAACTAGTCTATACGGGTGGAGTAAGGGGCAAGCCTCTGTTGGATATTCCTGGCAAGTGTCCCCGCTAGGTCTGGATGATCCTGTTGTCTGTTCTCGGCCGTATTTAACCCATGTGATCTCACCTTAATCCTGCATATGACGGGGTTGGCTCACCTCTTAAACAATGGCAAGAATAGCTATTGGGAAAAGAAAGATGACGTGTTGAGCTGGGCATGTATCGCAACTGGATGTAATGTACCTTGCCAGTAGGAACAGTCCCCTCTTAAGAGATGACCTGATACTCCTTGACGTATGGAACAAATGACTGCATGACTACGTTACTTTCTTAAGAGCTCTATTGCCTGAATATAATACCATGCTAGCTTAGACCAGGGCAATGCGCGATATGGCCCCGTCAGACAACCGGTCTCTGGTTCAGACTTTGCTTAGGATAGCCTTATACTACCGGTTTTTACCTCTTTAGATAATTCTAGCTTTATGTCAGATGACTCTCTGGTAACTCTAGAGCGTCTTCCTCTGGCGTGCCTACTTCCTCGTCCTCCACCAGGCAAAATCCAACAAATACCAAACCAGTCCTTTAGTGTGCAATATCGGGATCCTACGCGCGTGTCCAGATGCAAAGCTCAAATGGCCACCGGGTGACTAGTAGCCCGCCTGCACCTATGCAGCTCAGGGGCAAATAACCTCCAAGAAGGCAGGTATCAACAGACTCCAAAGACCTATGTGGCTTCAGAACCATGTCACTCTTTAAACAGCTCCAGTCTGTCACCTGAGGTGAAAGGCACCATGCGGCCCCAAAGCCATCGTAATACTGCCTCGCCAGTCAAGCTACGTGCCGCAATTGATCCTCCACATCTATAACGTCAAATAGCCTTCCACTAGAAAGAAGGCATAGCTGGTTCAAAGCCATGTTCCCTCCCAGGCCTCAAGGCTGCGAGCTAGCGCGCCAGAGCGCAATGTTGAAGCTTGGGCATCGCAATCCCTTCTATCCTTATATGGTCATACATACCATCTACGGTGATAAAGGGACTGCGTGGCAGCAGAGGAGGGAGGTCACTCCTTCGACAACAGGTAATGGTTATGGGCCGAGGCATAGGTGGACTGCGCTATTGTAACCCTGGTCCCTGATGCGAGAACCTATATTGGTTTGGGATGAGCTATGTCGGCATATGTGTAGCACTTTGTGAGTAGATCGGGAGTGCCAGTGCAATCATGCTTCAGTCTTAGACTGAAGGCTGACGGGCGACGTATTATTGACCAGCTGGAATCAACAGAATAAGGGATACATGGAAGGGCTTAGGTTAAAGAAGATGGTGACTGTGAACGTCTCGAGTGAGTTGATGATAGGCTGTAGAACCTTGCAGAGAATATTCTACATTTTCCCATTTGCTGCTTAGGGTTGGACGTTTACTTATTATAATGGCTCTGAAACCATTAGGCGTCTCTCAGCTAGCTATAGCAAATCTCATGTATCGATCTTTATTTTGAGTCATGGATTGACAGATGTTAGGTCGGTATGTTAGAAGTCGAATGGCATGTCGCTTAAATTTTTATACTAGGTATGATTAAGCAGAGTGCTATAAAAGTCTTCGGTTAATAAATGTAATACAGACGGACTACGAGCTCGTAAACTCGAATATAAATATAGAAAGCACTAAATATTGCTAATATATTCCTGTAAAAACTTAATTAAGGACTAATATAACTTAAACCCGCAGCACAAGCAGTAGAGATCCACATCAATAGAAATCAAGCAAATATTAACTGGTCCCCGAGTACTGCCATGATTGCTTTAGTATCTATATCCCGGGGTAAGTATCTAATATTAATTGATATTTAACGGCAGGTTATAATCCTCCACGGCATGTTTATAGGAGTTGTAATAATACGACCTTAAATTGCACCCTCCTGTTCCGAGAGTCTATCGCGATGGTCTTGGGTTGCAGTCAAATATGCTCGAGGCGCTCCCACAACTTGCTTCTGTTGGCGTTGGGCAGAGATGTTACTCCTCTATTTGTTAACTGTATGGAAGTTACCCACCCCTCTACCCAAGGGGAGATTAAACGGGATGCTCAGGGGAGTATTTAGGCGGCCTAGAGCCAATGTTGGTTCTCATTTTGGCGAGACATAGTATAGAGCGTTTATCTTCTGGACTAGGGCTGGTGTTGAGGTCGGGGTAGCACTAAACGGCGAGTTCTTCCTTTAATTAGCTTGAAGTAAAGCCGCTGTCTAGCCTAGACTTATCGACAAAACAAGTGACAGGAGCCTGGGCCAATTTCTGGACGTCCCGATGGCCTTGCGGAAGATGTATCAAATATCGTCTTGAACTTTGCACGAAAGATATCCTTGTAACAATGTCTCTTGTGGCTCAGGCTACACTTGGGCACCAAGGGCCAATACTTGCACCTGTTCTTGGTGAGCTCCTTGTCGAATGTCGGCTTCTCGAACGGTTTGCCGATCGACTAGTCTCTAGGAATCCTTTTTATCATCTTGTTACTCTATAAAGAGAGCCACAATACCAAAAGAACATAGTATCCACATAATAAAGGCATTTTAATCGGCTAGATGGAACTATAAGTAGATGGATTCTTTGTTCTCATCTGTCTACCTTACTTGACCTTGTCGTTGTTGCCTCTTGATGCTATACCTTGTCCTCGAGGCTCTGTCCTTACCTTTTTCTTTTCCGACTTGTCACCTTGCTTCGTGGTTTATTGACCCAAGCCAACAGCTTTTAGCCATGTCCAGGTTAAACGATAACCTGCAAAGGTCCTACCTCATTCAAAGTCTACACACGCCACGATTATTGACCTGTTTCTAACGGGGCTGGTCATTAGGCCGCCGTATATCCAGCTCATGCCAGGTTAGACACAATTCCATGACCATTATGCTCCCAGCCACTCAAGATGGTGGCCCAATCCTCCGTCTTGGCCACATGGACAAGTCCCTTGCAATCAACAGACAGCTTCTTCACCCGAGACTTGGCAATAGTCAACTGCTCGGACAGTCTGGCAGCATCCTCCTCCGCCCTGAGCATTTCATCATACATTTCCTTGGCCTCTTGGATGCGACAAAGGGTATCGGAATTGTCTTGTGCGTTCTGGACCTCCTTTTTGGCAGCAGCGAGATGGCATCGGGCATCGGCGACTCGACCCTCCAAGTCCCGTCCAACTCGACCGACAGATCGACTTACTCTCTTGGCACCAGCAAGGATGTTTTGCCCGTCGGACGCAATTGACCGCTCGAAGCACTTGTCCAGGTCGTGGTCAGACTCGTCGTCGTCGTCTATACGCACGCCGCTATCCTTCTTGGTGCTCGCGGTAAGACGATCGGCCGTTTCTCTCTTGACCTTGTTAATGGTGGTGCCAGTTGCTTGTTGGATATTCTCAAAAACTTGATGCTGTGCCTCGAGCATCATTAGATCCACGGCAGCCTTTGCCTCTGAGGTCTGGGCAGCCTGAAGGCGGGTGATTGCTCGCTCCAAACAGAGCGGCAGATTGTGCACATTGATCCCAACCAACGGGGACTGGCTGGGTGAGACCTGCTGTGGCTCTATTTCGTTGAGATGATGCAGAATGGCACGATTCGTTGGACTGAAGGCAGATGGATCCACGTTGCGAAGCAAGCTCAAGAGCGCATCCTGTTCGCGCTGAGCATCCAGGGCCTCGGCATCCTTGCAAGGCTGCCCGAGAAGGGTGCGTCGCAAACAGGCCATGGCATGGTAGCCACAACTCCAGTCATCTGCCTGCGTGGGGCAGTCCTACCTCGGCATTAGTGCACGGAAAGGACAAGCGTGGCATACAACAGACCATTCCGGCTACGGTAAGCATTGCTCCGGGACGCATCTTTGCCATCTAAGCCTCAAAGCGACCCTTGAGGAGCTCGTAGCGAGACGGCGACTTCAGCGAGTCATGCAGCTGCAGCTCCCACGCCTCTCCCTTGGGTGCCAGAACGGCAAACGCCCAGTGGCCTGGGGTAGATACCGGAAAGCAAACATGTTGATTGTCTTTGAGGGTGATGGGCCCTGGCACAAAGCCACCGTCTCCCTGGAATAGGACGGAGGCGGCCAGCCGAAAGGGATTGCCCTTGTCGCCATATTGGAGGTTGACGGCTTCACAGACAAGGTCGAGAACATCACCCGACAGCTCTTTTGTTGAGGTAAGCTCCTGGTGCACCTTTTCGGCTGTGAGTGTCGACAGGCAAATCTTCTTGTGGGGTGCTTCGTCCGAGTTCTCGTCATCGACCTCGACCACAGAACGCTTGTGACTTGTGACGTGTGAAGCAGCTGGACTGGCAGAGGTGCTGTCGACGGATTCCAACTGCTTCTCCATGTCTTCGGGTGGGTTCGAGAGGGGCGACACAGAGCCCTGGGGCGAGAGAGTGTCCTGAGGTTCGTCATCAAGCACAACTCTCCCGTCGGTAAAAGTCTTGAGGAACTGCCTGGCGATCTCAGCTGTGAGTCGAGGCTGGTTGCCACCACGCTTTCTCATCTCGGCACTTCTGTTGACTGCGATGCGCAGAGGGCCAGGGCGATGCTCCCCATTCCATAGCAGAGGGAGGCGGATGTCTCGTCTCTTGGCCTCTGCAGTGATGGCCTTCATATGACGAACCGTCTCGTCACTGGGATCGACGGGGACCCCATTATGACTATGCCCGGCACGGATGTCGTGAGGTATCCAGTCGCGTCCACCCCATTCCTTGTCCAGCTCCTCCATGCTGCCTCGCTTGCGTCTCGCCAGCTTGTGTCGCTCGGCCTCGTACTTGTCGTCGGGGGGGCGTAGCGACAAGGCTGATCGATGAGTTTCCTCGATCTTGGGAAACTCGCTGATGATCCCCTTGATCACGAGGCTTCGATCGGCTTCGTTGTATTCTTTGATGATGTTGGAGAAGCCAGTAGGGACGTTGGCAGGTGTTTCCGAGGTAGTAATGACTGCAGCTACGGCGTTGATGGTCCAAGATGAATGTTAGCAACGAACAGGTCTCATGGCCTGGAAAGATGGTTGACGTACCAGAAGCTGCTGTCTATCAGCGACTGAAGACGCAACATCAGGAGGGTTGCAGACGATTCCGGGTGGCCAGCGTAGGGGCGGCTGTGAATTGGGACCAAGGGATTGCTGTGCTGGAGGAGTAGAACGGTCGGCATGAGAAGGCGGAGAAGCCATGAGGCTGAGGAGCCATGAGGTCGAGGTTGGGCGAAGCCTCGCGAGATCAATACCGAGCCTCGTTGTGCGACTCCGCTAAGCCTGGACCGTGCGTCGGCGGGCGAGCGGGGACAAGGCTGTCAGCCACAGGAGCAGAGGGCAGAGCAGCCAGTCACGTCTCGACTCTTACCAGGTCAGCTGAAATAAAATGATGCTGATTGGCTAAGCCACAGCAGCTGAGCATCAAGCCGCGCCCGCACCTCGCGCCCGCTGAGCAGATCTTGCCCCCAACCACCGCGAACCACTTGGTGTGACACTACGGAATACCAGTGCGACAAAGTCTCTCTTCTGACAAAAGCAGTTAGCCTGAAGCCACCTGCACGGATACATGCGGGGATGCACTACTGGAACTCAAAGTACAAGTCACTCTTGGAGAAGACCAATTCCAGCCCTATTATGCATCACCGCTGGTGACAGTCAAGTATCTGTAGCTGCGGGGATTGACGTGAACATTACCAAGTGAGACTTGAACCCGAGGGTGCTTGGCTTTAAATTGCAGATGAGAGCTCTCATTATTTGAGAATATGTATTACCCACCGCTCTGCTTACTTTTTCCAGAATGTTCTTGATGGCGCTTTATTTTGTGCGGCAGCCAGGGAACTTGAAGCTGGTTGGCTGCGTCTGGACTCGAATTCACCGGAAAATCCTTTACCCGAACCTGGGACTGTCTCCACTTTCTTCCGCAACCACGGAGGAAAAGGGTGGACATGTAATTCATCGCTCCGGTTGGTCACTGCAGACAGTTAGCCACGACCACGTGTGGCTGGGTAATCGTCGCTGAGCCACAGTGTGCCGTAGCAGAAAAAGAGTATCTTGATGTTGCAGCTGGAGCTTTTGTACATGAAACTACGACTGGATGTAAACATACTTGTGTTGTATCTCTACGCTGGCAAGATAAAGAGAATCTTGCCGCTATGGGTTTTCCGAGTTGTCAATACAGGAGCCGCAGGTGGTCAGAAAGGCTCACTAAAGCAAGGATAGCAGTTTATAGGTCGACGGAATCAATCCAGCGGTTGGAATACCGGAGGAAAGCTTATATTGGTTAAGCGTGGCTACTCATCCAGTCTTGCAACTTTCAGCCCCAGTGGCATCAAGATCAAGCTATGGTCCTTCTTTGGTAACTATTGGAGTAGTATATGGATTAACCCGCTGTTCAGACCCGCAGTCCTTTGGTTGCGCCTAATCATGATTCTGCTTTGTTACCCCTACATAGACTCGGAGGGAAAATCGTGCTTGACGAGACAAAAGTGCAGCTTTAATGCACTGGGATGGTATACCACGGCATGTTCAGTGGAAGAAGGCGATTAGTCTGCTGTGGAAGCTGTGTATACCGTCAGATACCTTTTGACTCGTTCGTCTGCTCTGAAAAGACTCGACTTTTGCTACTGGACACAGCAGATGTCTAGACCAGCATTCAAATATACCACTCGGGGATAATTCCCATATTGTTTCAAACGCCTTAGCTAGGCTCACCGCGAGTTGGGAGCATAACACAAGCCTTGTGCGGGAGACTATACTCTACAGGATTCAAGGTGGCCATAAATACGGGGAACAAGTTGGTAGGCACTTGGGACTGCAATACTAAGGACGAAATAGAATCGGACTCTTCTCATCTGTAAAGTGCATCCTCCGCTCAGCACTCAATCTCTAATCTAACCCTGAGAGAAAAGTTGTTAATCATCACTGCTGTTGTTGACCCTGCTCTGGAGATACCAACCTGAAGATACTGCAATGCCGATCCTTACTCTGCACAAGAACGGTTGCTGCGTGTCTAGACGCCATGTCTCGGCCTGAATCTATTACTGCCGCCCCTCTAAGCAGACGAGAGATGCTATGATCCCGAGTATAGTGATTTTAGCAGGTTGAAATATCGACTCCTATCGTCGCTGTACCTCGAATCCCTGGAGCCGTTGTTCCTTATAGAAAGGCGACAGAGAGGCTTTTCTTGAAGCCGATCGCCTGGATGTATGAGATATACTATCCAGCATTGAGGTTACTATAACCTTATTCACATCTGTACATCACACTGTGAATCTATCGTTCATGAAATGAGAGATGGCGATTGGCTTGTCTGGTTTCAATAAGTAACATGCAATACCTGGATAACGACTCAACGGATGATTGAGATAAAGACTCCGGCGTGAATGCTAAATGTTAAGTAAAACTTAGAGACAAAGGCTATAGAAAGCAGTGCGTCAGTATTTAAATCACCACAGCTTCCTCTTCTTGGATATTATATCTCGCAACTCTAATCCCAGTCACGACATCGTTTTCAATAACCTCGACTGACAACCTTCTAATATCTAACTCGACTAACAACAAATCTTTTGAGCATGCCACGCCTTACTAGCCCTGACCACGCCTATTGACATTACTTTTTACTTGCTTATTGTCCTCTTGTTTCTCGCCGCCGTCTTATGTCGCATGTTGCTCTTTACTAGACACCCGATCCTCTTGTAGGTGCCCTCCTTGGCAGCCGAGACTCTGACTATTTGCATGCTAACCAGAATCCCTTATAGCACGACCAAGTTCTCCACCAACTGTCCCTTATCTATTGCGAAACCCACTATGCTGGATGGGATTAGCGATACAGATACGCAAGTCGGCTATTCCAATAGTAATACTTGACTCAATAGCCCGGTATTAGGAAGTATTAGAAGGAGATTAAAATATCATCTGCTATCTCTCGTCTCGCGAGGCAAACCAAAAGCCTTCACGCCGCAGTCTAATAAAGTAAACTTCACAGAATCAGAGCTAAGACATTAGATTCGAAGCAAGAGAGTCGGAGAGGTTGACCTAAGCTGGATGGCCGTGGAAGATGAGGGTGTAGGTAAGGACGAGGAAGAAGAATAAGACAAAGGCCACCAGAATTGCCATGATCTTTGGCGAGAGTATAGCAATATCTCGGTCCGAAAAGCGCGACGAGGGTCATGTACTAGGATTCAGCTCTTGAGGCGAAGGTGATTTTGTTCGTGCCAACGGAACATGCAGACAAATAGATGGAGACCCATGTGTTGCACTCATAGGAGAGTCCAAGGTGGAACAAGTACAGCGTGATCACTCCACACATGAGCCAGCTCATGATTGGAGTGCAAAAGCGCAGGTAAGTGTAGAGGTCTCTGTGTTGACTGCAATAGACTATTCCGACCAAGGTGAATTACAGTATCAGGTTCAAGAATCTAATCTGGGTGGAGGCATAGCTGGAGGTTGTGATACTCGCTTGAAGGGCCGAGACGGAGGGAAGACGGATGGCGTGACGGTATGTATGATGGTTGATGGCTTCGCGTGTGCCTGATTGGAAGGGGATCATGGAGGCGGCTCGTGTGTTTCGATAGAAGGAATCGTATCCTGGCATGGGTTTTGCGATAATCAGAAGCCCCGTCACGTCCGTTTGACTCGATTGATTGAAATCCCATCAATGTCGGTTGCGTTGTTGGGTGCGGGGAGTAGGGGACTCCTGCCAGGTATATGGCCCTCTGCGGTATTGCGACATGGCCAACTCAGACTCGCTAGCTGCTAGCTATCGTGAGCTGATGTCGTGGGTGGGGGTGGTAGGAGGAGTTGTAGTTAGCATAGCAGGTTATAGATACTCTTTAGAGAGAGTTGAGGTTTTCGGCGTCAAAGAGATAATAGCCAGAGTAGCGATAAGGAAGCCAAATACAGAGATAAGTGAATCGATCAGGGGAGCAATAGCAACTTATACTCAGTCTCTCACAACACCAAGGTCCAAGAGTTATTGCAAATAAAGCCAAATTAAACCGGACAAGAACGAGCAGAGGAAACAGGCTAAGTACTCGAGAAGAATAAGAGAGAGAATAATGAAAGACTTGACAAATACTACTTATAGCCCATCTCTGCTCTCAGCTAAGATAACTGGTCAGTATCAAGGAGGAAAGTCCACAGAAAGGCCTGAGGGACGTTTGAGTTGATGTTTAGATGATGTTCAGTTGATACTTGGGAGATATGTCCTGTTTCACAGTTATTCGCGCCCGCCTGTTGGTAAGAACTCGAGGGAAAGGACAAGTTGTCTCTTTTTACTATCAAGGGAGTATGTTTTGACACTGCATTAGACTTGTCTTGGAGTTACTTGAATGACTTGGTTGAGTGCCTGTGTTTAGCGAGTAATTTATTGCCCTATGGCGAATGCAGTTGGATCACCGCCGCGGATGATATTATGTTGATAGATCTAGGGAACTGTTTCCTAGACTGTTTCAAACTGTGACAGGCCAAGAGAACCCCATCTACTTACTGTATATATTTATTCACATTTAATCCACTCTTGTGTTCCGAAATTGAAGCAAACTGACACTTCTTAGGGTCTTCTTGCTTCATGGTGAGCGAGCAGAAAGAACGAGCTATTGATACAGGTTATATGAGGGAATGAACGAATGATATGAGCGGAAGGGTTGTAGACCACTCACAAAGATTATCTCGAGACCCTTTTAATCCATCTATCAATCGAGACCCAAGTTCCCACACGATTTATAAACATCAAAGCTATCACTCTTAGGTCAGAGAGAAGAAGCTAATGTCTTGCACGTACGTAGAGCTAAAGGCTGCGAAGCCCTAGGCCTGATCAGTATACAAGGAACAGACAGACACTGCGCTGCATTCTCTGAAACCACTCACTAGCCAGCTAGAACCTGGTGAAGCTCGTCCCAGGCGCCCATAGCATCGCCTTCCGCTGGAAGTGTTGGCAACGTCTCTAGATGATGGGTAAAGCATCATGACAAACGCGCAGGAAGCATCGCGCGCTGCAAAGATCAAATTATATGCGTCGACTGGCGGCCAAAGGTTAGAACGTGTTGACGAGTTCTTCGGCGATGCCAAGGGATTTGCTGGTGGACTTGGCTAGGCTGTGGGCGTTGAAGAGGTGCTCAAGAGGTGTTGGGGATGATGCCTCGGTTTAATCACAGAAGTGAATGCTGGATTTCTTGCCGGGTCTCTTCTTGTCCATGTAAGCTGCGATCTCGGTGCCGTAGATATTGGTGGCCGAATTGGAAAGGCAAATGCTGAGAGAGAGAATCAAGAGGCTGTGGGTGGTAGTTGATTATGGCCGCAGCAAAGGTTAAGGATAATGAGAGGGATATTGGCAAGTAAGGAGACTGAACTTGGGTAGAGAATGGCCAAGTAGATATTATCGTCCATCTACTATTACTTGCTTTATCTGCTATTTCTGCTTCCAAATTTATTTATTCTACCACCTCTGCACTCTCCTGGAGTCTGAACTAGTTGCTCATAATTGTCTTTGTTGTCGCTCAGCACCTTGTCTTCGAGATTTGAACGCCTACTATGGCCAGCCATGCATATTGTAATGCAACCTGATCCTGCAAGGCACCGGGCGAGTACCCAGGCTGTCGTCTAATTGGAAATCTCTTCCTTCCTGAGTATTCTCCTAGTTCTTGACCAGGCAGGAGGCCTTGTTTGTGGCACTGGTGTCTTTGGCGCCCAATGAATATTACGTGGCTGGGATTTGCATGCGACGAGTTTCTTTATCTATGACAGCCTTACTTTCTGAGTCCTATCCTCACAGGTTGCGGCCATGTTACTTGTAAAATTTTATTTGTCCTGGACGAAACGGCGTGTATCTCTGTGTTTCTAGAAGCAAGCTAAAGGTTTATTGACCTCTCTAGTTCTGGTCCCCGACTATGATTTCTAAAGGCATTATAGAATCTCTTTGTCCTGCTAATTCTTAGCTTGTGGTTTTGTGGCTTTGGCTTCTTAGTATTTCTCGCCACTTTCTTTATTAGCCACGCGAAAATGCTCGCCATTAGTTATAATACATTCCCAGGGAGGTTACATCCACAACACGTAGTATATTCATTCAACGCTCGTTCCCATACTCTACAGAATTATAGCTATTTCTTTTCTTTATGTATGGCGTATTGCATTCCTATTCTCTGCCCATAACAACATATGGACCCTGCCTGAGTACGTCATAACCAAGGAGAATTAACGGCAAGTGGTGTAAGAGTTTAATGCCATCAGGCATGGAAACCTATAGCAGCTTCTGACGCAACTAATCAAATCCATCAGAATTCCAATAAAATCATTCTGTCCAATATACTCCCTGGGAGGTGGCTTTTCTCAAACCACCATGCAAACAGTCTCATGATTTCTTGTTGCCAACTTGACACGATTACATACGCATAACCTCCCCTTTTGTATCCTGGAGAATCTCTTTTCGCTGACACTGTGTTGAATTACTAGAGCTTCTCCTAAGATATAGAATTTCTAACTGCTAGCCGCGGGTAGCCTGTAATATGCTTCTTACCTATAGACACGTTGTTTATAGCCTTGGACTGGATCCATCCCTTTCTTGCCAGCCCTCACTCCTCTAAGCGCCTCGGCAATGAGGACACATTATGTCAAAAGTCTAGTCTCCACTTTATAATTGGTTTCCGTTGACCCCAAGTTATTCGGGTCCTGCGGGCCGTTAACTCGGATGTCGTTGTAAGTGGGGCACTGGCCCGGCTTCAAGCCGGTGATAACCTCCGCAATCTCCGGAGACAGCCTTGAAGGCTAAATTTCTAGCCTAGCAGGGGATTACCACATGAAATAGGGTCGTGAAAGTGGTGTCGAGTCAACGTCAGACTTGACAAAGTAGATCAAGTAGTCTGAGAGTCGTAATCTTGGGATATCGTACAGAGTGATCTTTAAGGGTATTCTACGCAGTCAACCCTACATCAGCGTTTCGATCTGGTGCAAATAACCACTAACTAGTAAGGGGAGCAATACACGTCAACCGTAATCTGTCCAGACTAATATAGTCAGGTCATCAGGCGTTGCACCCTCCAAGCACGACCTAACGCGTCTTCCATCCTCGCTCCGTTAGCACCAGACACATGCACCGAGTCTTTGTCGCTAATTTTCAATATCTTATGGCCAGATATTGCGATTTTAGATGATTCTACTCTGCTCTCAGAGCCAAGCGGTCCTAGTTGGATCTAAAGCAAACCGTCGGACGTCTCGTTTCTCATACCTCACTAAGCTCCCGTTCCCCCTACTCCCCGTTCCTTTTGGCAACCTTTCGGAGCCATGCCGCCCATCCATGGTAGACGGGTATTTCTCCCCGAAAAACGCGCCAAATGTTCCGTCTTTGTTTCTTCTCCTTCTTCCCTAACTCGGCGTCTACATGATGCTTCTCCGGGGCACTGCCCTGCTCTCGTCGGCTCCAAAGTCCAACAAGGCCGTCCTCGGAAGAGCGGTTAGACCACGATCCATCCTGCCGCATCGTGTGGTCGACATGTTTGTTGCTAATGGGCGTGTCGGCGGGAGGGTAAAGCTCCCAGAGTCGCTGGTACCGTAGCTCCCACATTTTCTCGTCGATCTCGTGGAGGAGTCGTCGGACCTTGCGGTGCTCTTCAGTCAATGTGTTCCATTCCTCTTCGTATGAGGCAGGCGAGCTATCAGGGCAAGTGTATGGTGCTGTGATACGTTATTACCTAGAGGTCTATGGTGTTGCTTGGGAGCTTACCCTCTTCAGACTGACTCGCTGCGGTATGCGATGTGCCGGAGACTGAAGAGTCATGATCAGAATAGTCGGCTGTGAAGGTGACCATGATGGGCTAGAGAGAGTTTTCAAGATGGGCTACTCTATCGTAGACGACGCGGTGGGGACGGAGTTGAGGCATGTGAGATTGAAAAGAGATGTGAGGGTTATTTATGCTCCAGAGTCCAGGTTCAGGCAGCAGCAACTATTATCAAAGAGAGATGTCGGTCTGAATCGTATTTATTTGGCTATTACGCTTGTGCTTTGATCTATTGACAGTACAATGAGACATGCAGCGTTACACACAGCATCTCTTTGTATCTTGCGAGATAAAGTCATGCCAAGTTCTTTGTTCTTTGACCAACGAAATGCCCACCACAAACTGTAGTGCAAACTATATTGATGAAAGCGGCCCCAGTCGGCTCATGGCATCCTTGGCCGTGGTGACTCCCAATCCTTTCACCTTGTAGCGCGTGGGGGATTCAACACAGAGCCCCGAGCCGACAAACGCTTCAGGCCTTTCATGCGAAGGACACTACCAAGTCTTTTGTTCCCATCCTACTAATGAATGCTCAGCTGCTCAAGAGACTGTGGGCGTATGCAGATGCAGCATTTGAAAGGTTACGGGAGCCTAGCCATCTGTATCTTGTGGCCCTCTGCTGCATTTTAAACATGATGGGATTGGCGGGTAATGCACCCTGTGAAGAAACGTTGCGAATCGAGCTGTCCATTAACTTGAGTATCAACGGACAGTCGGTTCGCAAAACATTATAACCGACCATGGATGCTCTCGGGCTTCTCACTTCTCAGCCCGGTATTGCCTCGTACGGTCCGAGGCTGGTTTCCAAGCGCAATAGTATGCTTCCCGTTTAACAAGCGTGCTAGAGCACTCACTATGAGGGAATCGCTTGATGGTGTCTAACAGGCCGTGAGAGACACTTATTCTGCGCTGGTTCTTTACCGCCTCTCGATTTGGTTATAAACAAATATATCAAAAGCTACGATTAGCTATTTCGAGATAATGCTGCCTTCTCGCCTCCACTTCCTCGACCGATCGGTTGGCCTTGGATCAAGAACCTGTCCTCGACGCCCGCAATGTGCTAGTGACTTGGCTAAACGACTGGCCGCCACATGGTTCGTTTTGGGATGCCTTCTCGGCATATTTTCATCTCTCGAGGCCTCACCAGCCGTAATTATCTCCCCAGATGAGGCTAAATACTTTCGTTCTCTGCCACTTGTAGCGACCCCTTGAGGGTATAATCCGACCTTGCACTGTCTAGCATCAATACAGTCACTGCTAGATCTTCGACCACCGTTGCCCTCCTCATGTTTGTCACCAGCATCATCATCTCAACGCCCGAGCTCTTCCAACAGTATACCACGAATCGCATACGCATCTCCTCGACTGCTATGGCCTCCATATCAGCAGAGGAGACCGCGAGGAACGTACACTATCGTGCGTCAACCCGTTGTCGGTGATATTTTGGACAGGAGTAGGAGGCCAGAGGACCCCTTCTTCCATAGACAGTCCAGTTGAGCTTGACGTTTACAATAGATTTATTGCGTCCAATGACTTGGAAGATTTGGATGCTCATTCGTTGGTGCTGTGGTGTTGGTTTAGCAAGACGCTAGGCTATTGTGTAGATACTGTGTTCTTTTGTTATTGTGGCCCTCTAAGGAGACCAAGAAATGGAAGACGCTAGGGGCAGTTATAGCTAGATGTCGTGGGCGACAAGATCACGCCGAGCCTACTTGTTGTCTGTTGAAGAAAGAGGCGCCAGTCCCTCGAGGCAACGGGGAATTGCATCCCCACCTTGCTTCGACTATATGTAGACCTTGTAGCCGAAACAACCGCCGAGTAGTCGGTCAAGTCCAGCAAAGGCCGTGGAGGAATGCGGAACACTAGCAGCGGGAAGATAGATGGTATTGACAAGCAAAGCCCGTAAAAGTCGTTCCTCGTCACGCCCCTAGAGCCAGACGCGATAACCCCGTCAGCGATGTTTTACTGGTCCCTTTGAGTTGAGTCTTGTCTATTAATATCGGTAATATTAACTACATCAGCAAGCTGCATACTCTAGCCTGAACAAGAGCCTGATCCCGAGTAAACACAGTCTTCGATGACGCCCACGTGCAGTGGACGATGCCGAGATCAATCAGAATGCAAGTTGAGCAGTCAAGATTCTTCTGTGTTTTCTCGATTCTCGAGACCCTTTGTATGTCGAGGATACTCCAGAGCTACGCCAAAGCGCTGTCTGCAAATCTGGTTACTCGGCGTATCGCAACTAAGGCCACGGTGCAGCATCTATAACAGCCTCTAGCGTCAGGTAGGGGGTGGGACTTTGTTTATTTCGTTTCGAAATGGATATTGTGATGAGAGCCCTACTTAGTTGCTCGACTCACTCGATCTAGGTCATGATCACTCATGATAAAGAAACAAGTCCACAAAAATGTAGTTGATTGTCGTTTTGTGACTGCTGGTTTGCCTCTCGGCTAATATGGAAGTATGCGAGGACCATGGTGTCTGCGAGGAGGAGCGTGGGGGGAAGAACTTAAGGATTGGGATTATGCTCGGTGCATTACAGGTTGCGTGGGTAGAGGGGACACTATGTTCGGCCCCAGTTCCCCAGATATCGCCAGGATAAAAGTCTGATAATAGAAGCGAGATAATACAGGAAATTGAAGACGATTGTCGTCTGAAGGGGGATAGTCAGTCCGAAAGGGAGAGGGAGTTAAATAATGAGCGAGAAGCGATAACCGAATGGCGTTGAATGCTATCAAGTACGAAGTTTGTAAAACAGAATTATGACTCTGGGAGATATGCTGGTTGTGGATAATTAAAAGAAGCTGTTAAAGTGGTGATAGCTTAAGCTTTGCTTATTAGTGGTGCAAGGAGAAGTAAGAGAAGACAGCAAACACATGCTCTACACTTGATAGGATAATACAAGAAATAATTTATTCTGGAGATTTATTAAGAGCCAGTTGCAAATATGGTGTGCCTAGAAATGAATATGAAGAGGGTCGAATTGTATTAGTATTGGTTAACTTGTTTACTGCTAGCAACACCTTGGTGACGTGGTACACGCCAGCGTCAACCCAAAACTTGGTTGCGTAGTTACTCACAAGAACATAGCTAAATCGCCATGGTATTTTATATTTCTCCAAGATCAACCTATCTGCGCAACAATTGACAGTCCTGGAATTGCCCTCCAACTTTCTCTTGGTGAGAAATCTCCGTCATCATCATCACTCGGCAGGTTCGTACACAGAGCGTCGACTACCTGCTCTCCTGTTTGTAATACTTCCAGGACAGGACATGGAGTTTGAGCTGAATGAACTATAGCTGACTCGTCTACCGCGAATGGCTGTATTAGTTTAACAGGCAAGTCGTACCAAACGGGGACAGGAGGAGTTCTAGCTACTAGACTATTAAACTGCCCTTTGATCCAAGACGCACACGCCTGGCTCTAGGTCATTAGCTAGGTGCGTAGGAGGACGCATAGTTGACACATTAGAATGACCGGTCACGCCTATAATAGACATGTTGCCTCTGAGTAGAACACGCAGATATAGACAAGGTTTCAACTGAGCGCTCGGTCACTAATCTTATCCCAGCTATAGCTTGTTCCTGTCCCACCATTAACCCCTCAGCCGCCCGCAGTTGAGCTAGCCATGCTTCGCCTGTCACGCTATCCTTCACCCTCAGACGTCAACCCTGCAGGCCAGCCCAGGTGTTTAACAACGCATCGGCAAACGTCTTGGAAGAGAGCAACTAAGAGGTACGAAAGAGAAGAGTAATTGAAGCCCCCACGGTCAGATAGTCTCGTTTTATTAACTAGTTGTTCATTCCATAGTGTACTACTAAGCGGCAACCCGGCGGGAGCACTGACTTAACCCTACAGTCAGCCGGCGGGACGGCCGGGACCCACTCTTACGGGCCCGGAGGATCGGCGATGATGCCGCAGTACTCAGGGAGACTATTCCAGCGGGCTAATTTGGACTTGAAGCCTGCTTTTAAGATACCGCGCTGACTCTTAAAGGGCCCAAGCTGTCCTATATTACCTTGGACAACTATCTTCCCGTTCCCTAAGTTAGGTACACCAAGAGGGCCAGGGAGTATACTCGCCAGGGATAATACTTCCATCTTGGGCCTGTAAGCTCTTCATACCGCCTTCTATACCACCTTGGATACTAAATCTTATGCTGTCTGTTATACAGCCAAGTCCGTGCAATTATGAGTATTCGTCTCTCATAGCTTACTCTGGTTCCTTGTCTTGGGACGCCATGGACGGGGACAGCAGCCGCGACTAACGACGGAACCCATGTCCTTGCATCACCACAAGAAAAGAACGACGAGAAAGTTAATACAAGTTTATTTAAAGAGGACAGCTCTGGCCGGTCTAGGGGCCTTGAGTATATCTCACAAGTCAACAGTGAGAACATACAGTCCTTGGAATAGCTGCAAGGAGAGATGTATTGAAATCATCTGAGTGGCCTAGTTATACGTAATATACTGACATATGCGGTAGAACCCGCGCTCAACGACAGGGAATAACTCGCAAAGGGCAGGGTACTTACCTCTAATATGGAAGAAATTATTAACAAGACCTTCTTGGCTCCTAATTAGCATATTAAACTACTTACTTAGGCTGTGCGGAAGGACATCTCATATGGGATAAATTTAATATACTCTGGAGCCCTTATTACGATGACTATAACTAAAACTCAGGTAAACAAGCCAACTCGTCAGCAATTAACAGACTGAAACCGCTATACGCGACAATTGGCTATATGTGGTGTGTGGGCATATCTACTTGTGGGTTCTGCTATCTTGACGGAAGTAAACCTATATTTAACCTATAAACTAACTGTTCTTGTCGCCATTGTTGCTAGCTACGCCGTGATTTGTTTATACTCGAGCCACGACATGTTTGTTCGATATGTGTGGTCCGTATGGTGCGGATCTATTTAAACGCCCAAGATGTTCATCTCTTGGAGAGTCCAGAGCAACGCTACCTTCTTCTCACTGAATAACCTTGTACTCTTGCCATGAGCCCTATGTCTACTACCGAGGTCCGTGGCGAAGCGAACAGAAAATAACCAGCGGCACCAGCGGCAGTAAAAACTCCCGGGGTGATGTCACAAGCGAGAGGAGTAAGTGAGAACAGTCGCTCAAACTGATGGAAAGAACAATCATGTGTGAGTATTCTTGTTGAGCTACGAGTACACCATTATGGATGCCGTGTGGGTGCTAATATTATATCACTCCAAGACGAAACTCAAGCAACATTAATGCCTGTTTCCAACGGTAAGCCCTCGCCGCTCTGGGCTGAGCTGCCGTGAAGCTTGGGCCCAGTCTGCTAGAGGCGGCCACTACAGGCGTTAGGCCTGGGTCTGGAATAGTACCCTCTGTTTAAGCCCTAGCTGAGATGCAAGCTGAGTAGAGAAGTACTTGTGTGACTCTCAAATTTCCGGCATGTATGATGTGGTCTGGACTCAGGTTGAGAGGTTCAGCACACCACCAATCCTTAATTAGTCCCTTCAATTTCATTTCCATCTTCTCTCTTCCTTTATACTCCCGCAGCATAGAATTGCAGCATTGCCCGGGTGTATGCATTAGCCCTCGATATTCCGGAGGGCAAAGTATAAAGTCAAAGGGAAGAACAAGGTCGTCTCCTCCAAGATATCTATCAATATGCCTCGACAGTCAGCGCCCAATTTCCACAAAGCTTTCCATGAACGACATTGGCATCATGTAATTCAGGTATACCACTGGTGTCCAAGCCCAGACACAATCGAGTAGCGTTGCTGCAAGATGCTCCCAGCAAGGGCATCTAAAGGCTCTTCTCTGGTCGGCCCATCTAATCAATGCAAATGGCGTCTGTATATAGTGCCTCGACACTCTTAAAGAAACGCTGCCAGGCAAGCCGATAACTCAAGAACCCCGGCTACTAAAGACACTTACGCCAACGGTGGAGAGGCTCTTACTGAGCTTATAAAATCGACCAAGTAGAGACACTCAAAACGAAATACGTGACTGAAATACGTGACCGAAATACGTCACACTAAACCATGGTCGACGAGGAAGACAGGGACCGGCCACTGCAAGGCTAACCGCGGGTTAGAAACTCTTGAGTTCTTTATATACCCACGTGAGCCTACGGCTAGTTATTTGTCTTGCCTCGTCTTTGGTTTCTTTATCTTGTCATGTTTGTCGGCTTTCCGTAGTTGACATTATTACGTTTTTGACATGCGCACCATCTGTCAGATTACGGTGCCTAGGGAGTCGTGGGTTCTAGCACAACCCTCTTCTCTGATCCAGATTGCCCTCCACGTCTTTGGACGTCTGTTCTGAAGGCTTGGATGGTGTCTTGTATGTCGGGCTCTACTACCTTTCTCTGTCAGTCGCCTATCACTGTCTGTGTCTGTAAAAGGTTCTCGAGAGCTATTACTCGAGCCCCGCTGTTGAGACAGACATTAAAGTCGCTTCTAGTTGGTCGGGCTGCTTGTTCCGGGCATCTTCGTCGAGTTCAAGCGCCTGTGGATGAAATGCAGGGGATATAAATTGTACCTTGAGATCGTTACTCGAAAGTCCCATGGGATCGTGTAGTTGCTGTCATTCTACCTATATTAGCTCTGAGTAGCCTGACGTTGTGAAAGATAGTAGTGTCAACTAAACCAAGGTTTCTACTCATGGAAGACCTTTAACACGGTGCATTTGTGCCAGTACTATATCTATTTGCTTAGTTAGCGCATCTATATCTATAATAATGATTTATTAAAGTTGATTGTCTGTGTGTAGAATAGCATAGATTCATAAAGTCAACCCGTCTTGAAGATGCGTGTGTTAATAGTGTTACCGGTCTGCTTGTAAGTTACGGTCGGTAGTTGGTGCTGAGGTTCTGTTGTGGAGCAAACTTGAGCGGCCGCTCCATTATACAAGCAATCTTTCTCTTTCTTACTTCGCGTTTTATTTTCAAGGCTTGCAATTTCTCCTGCGAAACCTTTCCTTCAGGCCCAATGACGGCGGTTCCTGGCTCCCCAGATGCAATAGGCGAGAAGGGCTTAATTCAAGCGTGAGATCACCCCTGGATCTATATCTACCGAGATCTCTTCCAGCTTTCTTCGGACGAAGAGTGCTGTGATTTCTGGAACTACGTTTAATGCCAACGCGCTTCTATATAGAAAACTCGGTGATATGCATCGCATTAACAAGTTGGGGCTTCTAGGGACTTGTGGTTGGCGCCTCTTGATCGAGAACCTGGATGTTTTCTCTAAGATCAATCGCCTCAATAACTAAGGGGGCACTAATATCACGCACAAATGCTCGAGTAATTAATTCCAGAATCATCTAAAGTGACGTGACACTAACGCTTTACTGTCCATCCCCTCTAGTTGTAGTGTGACCAGATATTTATGTTGGAAATGCGAAATCAAACGTATTAGAGAAGAGAACGACAAGCTTGCTGTTAAGAGGCTTGCTGAGGGGAGCGTGAAAGGCCCTAATATGGCCAAAAAAGGAAAACGGAGTTCCATGCAGACTGAAAGGAAAGCTACGAGATCCATGAATCCACCATGTTTAGCGAGTTGAGAGCTCGTTGGTGACCACTGGGGAGAGAGTTGAGATGCCGTGGCTTGTTCACCAAGGCCCGGGCCATCTAGTCGACATATCCTTTCCATATTCCGGCCATAGTCTCCCATTCGTCCGTTAGTGGGCTGTTAATGTGCCCTATTTATTTCTAATACGAAGCAGAATGCTTTAAACAGCGACACCAGAGAACGACCACTGGACTAATGTCGACAACTGTTTATAGACAGCGGGCAATGTGAGGTAACAGCCCCTGGAACGTGGATAGAGTCTCTAGGGAAGCTACCGTCGATTCATAGCAGTCTCAGCCATGGCCAGTCTTGCGGTTAACTACACGCAAGTTGAGGGCTGAAGATGGAGATTAGTAGCCGAACTTCCCAAGTAAAGCAACGGAGCGTGGGAGGACCAAGTACTAATACCCAATTGACGCAACCGAGGAAGCACTCTCTTATCTCGTAAGAACAACAGCAGAAGGAGGTTTCCCAGATCTCAACAGGAGCCTCGTCCCAACCAGAGCGGAGTTACAAGGCTTCTCGTCAGCGTTGCTGTTTCATATCGATAATTCTTAAAGTATTAAGAAGCGAATAAGAAGCTAAGAATAATCATTAAACTGGTGGAAGGGCTGATGCCGTTAAAGAAATATTGATATCCTCAAGAACGGGGGCATACGCCAAAGCTCTCAGTTATATTACGCGTAGGGTTATCTTCAACATCAAGGCCGGCCTTTATGCCGCCATCAGGTCTCAAAGCTATCTATATAAGAAGCCCGGAGAGTCCGAATATCTGTCAAATTTGACGTCGTACTTGGTCTGTAAGATGCCCTCGTATCACCATTAAGCGTCGTAAAGCATAACGCGTCCCTTGTTAGCTAGTTTACCAACGGCGGCTGCAGACCGTCATGGGCGGCAGAGGCGGCAATATAAGCACTTGGAACTCTCCTTCAGTCCCCTTTAGAAGAGCTAAATTCGAGTCCATGGTCCGACTGTTTGGCCATGCTCCTGGGAGCATCCTGAGAATGACCACCATGCTACACCAATAATCTATAAGCCTGATTAAACTATCCTCGGCCTGAACAAATGGGTTGGCGATTCCTTTACTACTATCGACAGGACTAATGATGAGGAGGAGGCCTGTGGTCCGATAGCGGATATGAAACTCGGACTCTGGGTTGACATGCTTGAGGAGGGTTGAGTGTTGATGATATGGTTCCAAGTAGAAGGCGGCTATTCCAGCAACACTTATAATAACAATAGTTCTGCTATTCTCCAAACCAACGAGCTGTAAATGTTCCTAATCAAGCAGTAAACAGAGGCGGCAATACCCCTCGCAGCTTTACGAGCCCTTGTATTTACCCAATTTTCCCAGCCAGCTTCTTCATTCGTTCCGAGATCTTTACCTAGACTCTGAGAATGATAGATCATCCCAAGGAAGCATACTTCCCAGTTTGCAGAGGTCGGCAGCTGGATCTACCGGCGAATGACGCAGAAGTGTAGACAGACTGTGCGGCGCTACAGAGCTCATCACGAGTAACTTGCTTCTTCCCGGCAACCCTGTGGTTAAACTAAGCCTCATATTCGATTCCACTATCCTCTTTACCTCTCTAACCGCCAATTTAATAACCTAACCATAAGTCTCCCATATCCCTGTCTTGCCCCCAGAACCTAGCTTGCGCAGACTTTAAAGTGGACATGACCAGCAGCAATTCTTATAGCGTTGGGCAGAAAATGGCTCCGAGATCAAAGGATTATTGATCTGTTTTTGGCCTTATTCAATACCCGTAGGTAGATCAAGGCAGCCCAGTAGAGAGAGAAACACAGCAATTAACACAATA